>JAFBJW010000032.1:746446-943181 GCA_016785235.1 Pseudorhombus dupliciocellatus
AAAGAAAAAATATATACTCAACATCATCCTGAGTGATCTGATTACATACTCACAGGCCTGGTGTCAGAACTGGACCCAGTTTCAGTCCAAACATATGAATGTTTCAGATACATGTATTGATCAGAAGCCCCCCACACCCCTACACCACACCCTGGTAACGCTGAGTTCCCAGATTCCCTGAACTCCTCGTCACCAAAATAAAAACAAACCATTTCATGAGCAGACACGTCCTTCATGTGTACTTGCATTAAGAAATGAGACGGGGCTGGTGTCAGACTCAGCAGCAAAAGAAAAGTTTCAGCTCAGACACTTTTCTAAATCAATCAATGTGACGATGAGTTATTGAACACATCAACACATGGTCACCTGGAAATTCAAATATCACTTCTCAGCACACACATGTCACCATGAGGAGGGGGAGGGGGGTTCTGCTCACACACACGTGGAGACTCTAACTGTCGACATGTCCCTCTCAGGCCCAGAGGAAGTGGATATTTTTCCTGCTTGGCTTCGCTCTGCCACTCGGGTCCTCGGCTCTTTACACATTTACACATTACTTATGATGGAGGACAAGCAGAGCCGAGGACGCTAACTGAGAAGTTTAGGACTTTGGGAAGTTGTTCCACATGCAAACCACAAGAGTCATTAGTATCACAGATATATTCTGTTACATCACTGAGAATCATACATTCCACCGGACTGGAGCAATAACCACCCGCTGGGAAATGTGGCCTGGCTGCTGATTTTTTAAATGTTTTTTTTTCCCTCCTGTCAGAGCCAGGGTGTAAATCTCTCCTTCCATCGTGGTGCCGGTTGGGTCGGGCTCTATGAAGGCAAGCAGCTGAGTAGCACATGTTCGAGGACCTCCTGCCGTCCTCCATGGAGCGCCTGGATAAATTCCTGCAGGTGGAGCAGTTCACCTCAAACGCATAGGTTTTACAGCAAGTGCACGTCAACTGGCTGTTCCTGTTCAACCATTTTCTGGGAGAACAAAGCTCCTGAGCCTTTCTGCTCGTCGGGTTTTCTTTAAGCGGTTCTCGTTCACTGGGAAAACGACCGACCGCGAAAAGTTGTCAGAACCTTTCTGTTTCCGCAGGTGAGATTGTTTCAAGGCTTGTTGACTCGTAATAATGAGTCCGGCGGTTTGAATCCACATCAAAGTGGCCTGTTACACATCGAGCCGGACGGGAAGCTGAAGATCCTGTTTCAGTGTTAATATTTAATGCAGCGCTGAGATGATGTCAGACAGGTTTAATCATCTGAAATCAGATGTTTATTTAAGTTTTTCTCCGTTAACTCTACTGCGAGATGAATATTTAACTTTACTATGTCTGTGTCTCGGCTGCAGCTACTATGATTTTTACTGTAAAATACAAAGAATACAATGAGATTAGAAACGCCACACCACCGTCTTGAATCAATGATGTCATTTGGAGGGGGGGTGTTCAATCAGGGGGTGGAGCCACGGTGTGAAGTCCAACCAATCGTGAGTCAGTGTCAGCAGTCAATCATGATGCCTCAGCTCATTTCTAACATTAATTCAAAACACACTTCTCAGAAACATCAGCATTTGATTGTGTGGTGAGAACGACCATGACCGTGTCCCATCCACTAACATGGAGGAAGCGGAACAAAAGTAGTAGGTATTGTTTCTTATGCATGTCTTATGGAGATGGACACGTTGAAGCTTCATGTTTTTCACCCTCGTCTTTGATCCAAACTGTGAAAATCAGATGGTTTCTAAGCAGCTCTCTCTTTCTCTCTCTCTCTCTTTCTCGCTCTCTCCTCTTCTTCGCGTACATGAAGGTCTCACCTGGACACAGACGAGACATGTGTGATTTGTATTGGACAGTATGGAAACAGGAGGCCCATCAGATTGACTTACAGGTGATGTATTGGATGAGTCCAGTGTCTCAGCTCTGACTTCACAGATCTTATCCCCCTGAGTCTCGTAGGTTCCATAAAACACTTTCATGTCAGGTCCTGTAAAATGAAAAGATGGAGTCCAGCACTGGGGTTTTATTTTTCATCTGCAGGCTTAGAATTTCAATGTTTGACCTTGAGTCAGAGTTTGCTTTGTTTCTCCTTCAGAGACAAACCTGAACATGACAAGTTCTGAATAATTAAACACAAGTGAACATGTTCCATTCTCTTTGTGTCGCACACTGTTCAACAGTCTGTTGGGGGAGGGGTCACAAAAGGGGAAGTTTGAACACCCCCACCCACAGCCCGGGCCGGATGCTTGGTGTTGTCTGGTTGATTTGAATATTTGTTTTGCCTTATCTTATGTTTTACGTTATCTGATGAACAATTCATGAGAATTTTAATTTGACACTGATGTGAAGTCAGATTTAAAGGTTCAAGATTCTGGTGGTCAAAGGTCAAAGGTTGTTGGCCCCTGGATATTTGGACATGAGGACATTTGATCCATTTTATTTCAGATGTCAAAGATGTACTTGTTGTATTCTGTAATCAAATATCACAGCACTGGTTGGTGGAGAAGCACTATCACAGACTTCAGTACTTTGTTAGTATCACGAATACCCGTTTGCAAGTGGCGCTGTATGACCTCGACCTTCACCCACAGCTGTCTGACGCCCTGAAGCCTCAAGGCCACGCCCATCACTGTGTAAATAAAACGTTTATGACCTTTACCACGGTTTCATTCAGATACCGATCATGAGAAGAAACCTCGTCCTTATCTCTGCAGCAGGATTTGGGCTGAGCGCATGTGTGAGAACAGCTGACAGCTCGACTGAAGAACGGATTCCAGAGGAAACACCGAGCCGCGGTGGATCCACGAGGGGCGGCGTCAGCAGCCTCTTGAGAAATGGTAACCAGTTTTCTTCACTGTATTGTCGAGGAAACAAAATGTGTTGATGGGAAAACAGAGAGAATAGCACAGGCCGTGTTGACTAAACAGGGCCAAAGTGTCACAGTGGCAACAGGTTCTGTCGGACCAACTTCAAGGTTAAAGCCTTGCCCTGCTCCTTCAGCAGGTTCCCACCAAAGTCACCTGACAAGGACGCCTGCAGGAGCAGACAGCAGGAAGACGGAGAGAGCGACGGGAAGCAGAGGAACGACGCCGATTCTTTAACACAAACGTCAAACATGAGATTCAAATACTTTTGTCCGTTGTTCTGAGAAGTTTGGTTTGAATTAGCGAACTCATTACACAGAAACATCAAACATCCTGGTTGTACGCCACGGCTCCTCGCCGCCAGCCCTGCTTTGTTGTCTATGGCAACAACATTAATCTCTGGGTTACGGTTGTGGTCACGTTTTGGTTTTAAACACACACGAAAAAAAGACTACAAAAAGGTTCCAGAGTGAAAGTGTCGTCCTTCTGTGTTCCATCGATGTCACCGGATCGCCTTCTGTTTTCCCATGTTTCCCACCTTAAAAACATCCAGAGGAGACGTAATGGTCAACTGTGACGCTCATATTTGTGTGTCCCTTTGTGTCCTCATTTACAGTCCTGCACAGCAGCTCTCTCCACACACACGTGAGCACCATCAGCTGCTCCAGATCAGTGCACTTTGATGGACCAGTAAAAGTGTCCCGCTCCGTCCACGCAGACACAGGAAGTTCCAGTCTGGGGTTCGACTGCTGGTTTCGAGGACAGACTATTAAATCCATCTTTCACAGTGGAAATACACGCGGCAGAGACAGCTGCCAGCACCACGAGACGTCTCTGTGTACAAGGTACCGTCTCCAGGGCTGGACGCCGACCCGGTGATGGAAACTGATGAGGAAGCAGAGAACGGAGGATTTGCGCCGTGTGTGTGTGTGTGTGTGTGTGTGTGAACCAGTGAGTGTTGATCGGCACAGCTGACAGCAGTCGGCCGGTCAGGCTGCCACAGGGAGAGTCAGGTGACAGGAAGTGGTGTTTGTGTAAGAGTTGTGTGAGACCCATTTCACCGTCCAACACGTTCCATCAAGGAGCTGAATCCTCCCAACAAACAGCTTTGATCTGAGCGATCGTCATCTCATCACATCATCTGAAGGTCATGGACAAGAGAGGCAGGGAACAACTGTCATGTCTCATGTGCCATCATGGAGAGGAAGAGATGAGTGAGTGTTCTGTGTGTTCAGTGGAGGGGGGGGGTTTCATCAGCGCATTTGAAACTCATACAGACGTATGCAAATCGGAGCTGTAAGTGTTAGCCTTGGCAGTGGTGCTGTTTACCGTGGTTGCCGTGTGCCAGGTGTGTCGGCCGAGCTTCAGCTGCTCCACCTACCCTGACCTCTACACGCCGCCGCCACGCGATCCGTCCACGCCGCGATCAGGACGGGACGGCAGCAGAGTCAACAACTTCTGCGACGGGAGGTCTTCGTTGGGTGACAGTGCAACACGGACAGTGTTTCCATAGCATTTACATGTTCAGACTAACAAATTCCTGCAGGAGCTCAGCAGGCGGTGAAGACGTCCGTCAGTGAGACAGTCAGAGAGTCTTCGGTCAAAGGCGGGAAGATAAAAATATCTCAAAGGACAGAAGCGTTAACGAGTTATTAAAGGAGGTTTCAGGGTTAAAGGCCTGTGGTCGGACACATGGCCATGATCCCGTCTGAGCTCTGAATGTTCGTACCTTCAGACTCCGGCTGCTCAAGGATTCACAATTTGCATTAACTTGCAAATGTGGCATCGCCTGGACCTGAAGTGGCTGAATTTGACTCTCGGCTCCATCCTCTCGTGAATGTTTCAAAATGCTTCCAGGGAACACGAGACAAACTTTCAAAGCAGCTTCAATTTGCAAATGGCCGTCAGAGGGAAACTGGAGAGGCGGCGGAGAGAGGGAATAAATCTGTGTGTGTTGTTGTTGGCTCCTGGTTTCAGGTTGACTGTGTTTAATGCTTCAAATGTCAGTTTGTGTCACAGAGGGACGCTTCAGCGCTTCCTCCCTGGAGCTGGAGGTGGCTGAAACAACACGAACAGGAGCAACGATCGTTCTCCTCCTTCAGGAGGCGACTGAACGCAGCACAGTGAACAAGGCTCTAACTGATTATCTTCACTTCACGTATTCAGGCGACTGATATCAGTGAACCAAGGGCAAGAGCAACTCCTGAATAAACTGTGAAAGGACGGCTGCTGATGCAGTGACGTACTGACGCTTTACGGCGACATAGCGACGTGGCTCCAACTCGGCTCCGTGCCAGTGGAAAACCAAACTGGAAGAGGATTAGAACCAACTGAGCACCTGGTTCTTTCGGTGGAAAAGCCCTTTGAGTGACACCGGCCAGGCGACAGCCCCTCGGGGGTTTTAACCTTAAACGAAACTGACGGATGAATTCTGCTGGGAGACGGCCAGTGTGATGCTGGACACGCCCACCTGCGCGGACAGGTCACAGTCTCACTTGGTTTCACCCGCTGAACGCTCCTCAGGAGGAGGCGCAGACGCCTGGGTTCCTCATTTTCCCATCCTGCTAAAAAGCGTGAGAACCAGTTCACCGTATATATTTATGCAAATCCACATTAATCGTCTTCATTTGCATTTGGAAACGCCGCCGTCAGTTTCCACCTCACAGAACGCTTCAGAGCAAACCACAAACATCAGGTTCGATCCGCTGTCAAGGAAAAACACGGGTCACTGAGAGTTTCCAGGATATTCCCAGACCTCGTCAGCCAGGAGCCACCAGCCCTTCACCTCCGCCGGGCCCAGCCGGGCCCCGGGCCTGTCAGCCCAGACGACATGGTAATTAAGTGGGAGCACCTCGTCACAAAGCTGCAGAGCAACACATTTCTTACTGGATTACAAGGGGCTGGGCAGGAATGCAGCCAGCGGCCCCGGCGCCTCCTGCTGCTGGTACGGCCCGAACAGAGCGCCCACCCCCCGGCCCTTCACGCCCGCTGGTCGCCAATGCAAAATACAACATGTGCCATTTATTTCCAGAGTCAAAATAAGCCAGCGTGTTGTTCCTGTGAGTGTCGGGGCGTCGAGGTGCTTAATAGATTCTTAATGTGCAGAGGATTGTAGCGTATCAGACGGGCCGGGAGTCAGAGGCGTGACCACGGTGGACGGATGGCTGGGTCCAACACCTGGAGCGGGGTGTGTGTGTGTGTGTGGGGATGACTCAGGCAGCGATAAAGCAATAAACCGCCCACAGTCACTGGCAGGGCAGGGCCGTGTGATGTGGGCGGGAGAAGAATGGGGCTGTTGTATGTAATCGCACGTTCATGGGGCAAAGAAGCAGTGGTGAGGAGTTAGGTTCGCTTCTTGACTTGTAACCGTCTGGACCTGCACTGAACTCTGGGTAAACTCCTGACATTAGTGAGAGTGGAAATAAATAAATAAATAAATGTTCCAGTCAGAAGCTGCAGAGGAAGACAAACATCAACCCCCCCCCCCCCCGATCCCTCCACTTTCAGAGAATTCAGAGGACGTAAAGTTTCAGGGCAGCAACAACAAAGCCACGACTCCTCAGTTTGTTCTAAAGGTGTTAAAATGTCAGATAAATTGTTTGTGATTTGTTCAATCAACCATGAACCGTTGATAAAATGACTTTAAACATCAGAACCAGTCAAACTGTGGGTGACCTCTGCTGTGCTGGCTTGAAACCAGAGCTGCTGAGAGACAGATTCCCAGTGTGTGTGCGTGTGTGCGTGTGTGTGAGAGAGAGAGAGCGAGAGAGCATCACAGCGTGAAGGAAAGTCACTGAAGTGTCTGAATGGCAAATGACACCTGTGGAGCCCAAACAAAATGCTACTGTGTGGACTGCAACTGTTGATAAGAGGGGTGTGTGTGTTTGTGTGTGTGTGTGTGTGTGTGTGTCCCTGCTGACATGTTAAATCTCACACTTTTGCCATGACACTGTCAGGATTTCAGCAGATACTTATCAGTGGCAGTTAGTGTAGACAAACACTGTCACCTTCTGCTCAGCAGCCAACTGCTGTTAGAGCACACACACACACACACACATACACACACACACACACACACACTCATTGTTAAGTCATGAGCAGAACAAAGTCTTCATTGTCTTCAGTTTGATACTTTGAGGCAATAAATGTTCGAGGCTGAGTGGAAACTTTCCAACAATAACATTCACACACACATACGATTAAATTATCTGATTCAACACGACTCAGAGTCTAAATGTTTTCTTCACAGAGACACAACTCTCACACCCAGTTACAATTATAGCAGCGTCTTCTCCTGAAATCCTCTTACTGAATATTAATTTACTACAGAATTCAGCCTGGACGTTCACAAGGACTCAAAATAAAATCTGTTCAGTATACTGACACTTAACACTGTTACACAAATACCGTACAATAACAGTGTATTAGTATTAGTATAATAGTATTTAAATATTCAGTATATGTTTGAGTCTTGAGCAGCATCTCACACTTCACAGCACAGATCTTCTTCTTCCTGTCTTCACACGTTCACTTGTCAAATAAAAGAAAATACTCATAAAAACTTTAAACCTCGTCAGTGTAACAGCAGTAAAATACAAGCGTTTAGGAGTTGAAACAATAAAAACTGTGAATCTTACTCGACGTGTTGCTGCCAGGAGGTTTTATTGCTGTTTGTCTGACTCTCAGCAGGAACACAAAAACTACACAACCCATTTCCTGGAGGAAGAACCCCGTCCCTCCTGCAGCTTTCCTGAAGTACTTTTTATTTGCAGAGTGAATATTTCACAGAGCAGAAACAGAAACGTTGAGGTGAAATTTCCCTCAGAAAGCAAAACCGCACACACACAAAGAGGGGGCCTCTGGAAGTGAAGTCATCGCTCTGCGGTGACACGAAATGTCATCATCACACACACTCTGATCGCAGACGGAGAGACGGAGACGGGAGGACGGCCTGAGGACAAAGCTGCGGTCACACGGTGAAGTGGTTTGGAGATTGGTGGCTTTTCTTTAACCCGCCATCGTCCTCATTACGCCACGGATCAGTGTTCTGCTGCTCATGTGAAACCCGTGTTTGGAGCATGTCTCTCAGCGGACTCTCTCTCTCACACACACACACACACACACACACACACACACTGTCTGTAAGTGGGGAGAGACGATCACAGATAAATGTGATGATATCAAGTTTCCAACCTTGGGAAACTCGTCTGGTTTTAGTAAACACTCTGTGTTTGTGGGATTTTCATTTGTGTTGTATCATAAAAAAAAAAAAACAATAATAATAATACAGTTAAAATATCTCAGTTTTTAACCTGAAATAATTTAGATTTTAAAGACTTTTGACGGCAAATATTTTGTTGCGTTTGAGTTGTTAATTATTGTGTGGAGGATAGCGATAGGCATCGCTATCCTCCACACAATATGCATTTTACTATACATAGTAAAATACCCACTGCCTATATGTAATGAATGAGCTCTACTCCGAGGTGTCAGCCGTTCAGTTCAATGAAATACAAGAGGTTTTATGGAAGGTCTTATAAAGTTTATTTTACATGAGGAAAACATCGGTATAACGTTTAAATACTCTACACAATAAAGTTATTAAACATGCACATGTAAAATATAATATACTGTACATAAATATTCCATTGGCAGCTTGAGTGTTTGAGACGATGAACCTGCTGGGCTTAGTGCAACAGAAGACACTGGACTGGGATCAGTGGAACGCTCGGCTCATGGCGGGGGTGGGCCGTTTCAGAATGGCTTCCACAGAGAAGGACAAAGACTCGCTGGACGCCATCTTGGTTCCCACAGGCTTGGACAGAAAGTCTTTGGCAAAGCGATCGGTGATTCTCGCAGCCTGAGCGTCCTTGGCCGATCCCTCCCTGAACTTGCGGGCGGCCTCCTCCAAGAGCTCTTTACAGTACGGAGGCCTGAGCTCCGGCCCGCCACCGCCACCGCTTTTTTCGCTCATTGAGTGCTGGATGAGGGAGTGAAAAGAGTTGAGTTTCATGGACAGCTTAGCACTGTCCTTGCTCAGCTTGTTCAAGACGTGCACAGAGCTTTGGGGCTGAGGGTTGCTGGGGAAGGATTGTCCAAAGCTCCTCTTAGGGGGGGAGAAGGCCGAGCACTCCCTCTGCCCGCCGCGGGCCACGCCGCCAGCTTTGGGGTCGGGCTGTTGAGGATTTGACGCGTCCTGCAGCGCGGCTGCTCGGGATCCTTCCAGTTTATTAGCGAGAGCGACGGCAGCGTCCTGCTCGGGCAGCTGGCTCTCGGCCGGCATGGCCTTGGGCTCCCACACGGCGCCCGGCTTCATGTTCTGCACGGCCGTGGCGTTGAACAGGCACTGCTGATAGAGCAGGGCGTCCCCCAGGTTGGCTGCGCCGCGGGGCCACATCATGAAGCCGCTGCGTGACGGCTGCAGCGGGTAGTGGCGGTAGGTGGTGGCCACGCTGACGTTGGAGGAGATGAGCTCCACGTTGGCCGAGCCGCCGGGGTACTGCATGGACAGGTCCAGGCAGTTGGGCCCCATGAAGCCGCACAACTCCTTGGGCGGCGGCTCCACTGGAGCGGCTGGCGAGTAGGCCGTCTTGTAGGAGTTGTACTCGGCGGCGTGGTGGACCATGCTGTTCGGAAAGATGAGCGAGGCCGTGGCTGCCTGGCTGTTCTCCATCAGCTCTCGCTCTTTGTACTCCCGCTCCAGCATAATGGTCTCCAGCTCCTTGTCGGCAAAGGCCCTCCTCTTCCTCATGCGGTCGCTCAGAGGAGGGGGCAGAGACGAGTTGGCGACCAGGAACGGGTCCGACTGCACCGGACGGTACCCTGTCATCAGAGAGACGAACGTTTACTGCACGGTTCAGACGGAGGACGCAGGAGACGCTGAATCAGAAAGAAAGGAGGTGGAGGAGGAGAGGAGAAGCAGAAAGTGAAACAAGGCTTACAGATTTTAGAGCGTCCGTTTGGCTGTTAGGGGGAGAAAATAAATCTGAGATGAGAACAGAAAAGACAGAGAGGTTTAGTTAGAGTGAGTTAAAGCGAGACAGAGACGGGGGGGATCAGGCGAGCATGAGCGTCTGATTGGCCGTTACCTTCCAGGATGCTCTTGGCGAGCATGGTGGACGGTCGGATGTGACGCTGGAATATCGCCCTCCTCTCTGCTGGGATCTGCTTCCCGGTGATGCCTTTCTTATCCTGACAATCAGACAAAAAACTGTTATGTTATCAGGTTTGTCCCAGAAAAAAAATCAGGTTATACATATGTCTTTATTTATACACTTTTGAAAAGATTTTAAAATTTACAGTTACACAATTAGGACAAATCAAAGTAACAAAAGATGTAAAAACTGTCTTTAAGATCAGAGCTTTTATATTTTCATTTAATATTTAATTAATTTTCAACAAATAACCTGATGAGTAATTTCTCACTGACAATAAACTCAGTATTCAGTACAATAAATAAACTGTGACTGATCCCTGAAACTCAGTCTGCGTGTGTGTGTGTGTAACAGTAGTAGAATTAAGAGTAGCTGTGTTTATTTTGTGGTTATTGAGATACTGTGGAAATCTAAAGTGACAAAGTCTCACTGTTAAATTTGTGCTCGTGTCACAGAGCAGGACTTTATTCCTGACAGATTTAAGCCTGGGTGGAACATGTATGACGATATCCACACGGCTTCAGACACATGAGACAACGACAGGTCCAGTGATGAACACAATGACGAAAGAAAGACTTTCCATGTTTTACGGATTTAATTTGGAGTTAAATTGAGCAACTGGACTGAATAAAACTGAATTTAAAAAAAATATAAGAAGCGAAATCTGAAGAGATTTAATCCGTTAAATTTAGTTTAAATATATTCATTAGCAGGAGCTGCTCCCTCAGCAGTTTAGTTTTGTTTCAGTTGTGTCTGACAAGTTTTTAATGTTTCATTTTTGCAGCTTCAGTTTCTGCAAACTGCTTCATGAATAAAATTAATTTCATTTGAAACAGTGAGTCACTGCACGGCGTCATTTCAATATTCACAACATTCAGGCTGCACACACACATACACGTATTTACCAGTATTATAACTGTAATTATTAGCACACACAAACACAGAGTATTTTAAGAGTATATATAATATTACTATAATAAAGGTACATAATAACATTCTTTATAATATTAGCAGTATAATCATATTTTATATTATATTAAATTATATAGTATATTGTATTAACATATGGAGTATCATACCATTAGATCTAGTTATGATACCACACACTGGGCATAGATGTACCATATATTTTATTAAACTATATATCATTATTATTATTAATGATAATATTTATAACATGGCTAGCGAGGGGTATAATATTATATATTTTATATTAACATAAACAGGAGTTGGGAGTATGAAGACATTCTACATATAATGAAAGTATAAATTATTAGTAGTATTCTTACCTCGGTGGCCTGCTGCCTCCGCAGCGCCACCTGCGCCGCCATCACTCTCTGCCGCTCCACCACCAGCAGGCAGTTAGCGCACTGACAGTCTCTCCAGCGGCAGAAGCGCTTGTGGCCCTTCAGGCAGGAGACCACCCCATGGTTCCGGCAGCGGGCGCACTTCGGGGTCCGGCTCAGCTTCCTCTGGTCCCCCGGGCCCAGGCCGCTGGGGCCCGGCTTGTCGTCGCTCTTGTCCTCGTCTCTGTCGTCCTCCGAGGCGCCGGGACCGAGCGGCGCGGAGCCGAGGCCGGGACCGGGGCCGGGGCTGTAGGAGTCCGCCGGGTCGTCGCTCTCCGTCTCCAGACTCTCTACGTCGATCTCAAACTCAAAGCCGGTGCTGTCCGACATGTCTGCCCGAGTCCTGCGGATCGACCGAGCTCCCAGATCCGGTCTGCGGAAACAGAGGGGGTTATTATCTGAGCTACTCACATTAAATATCATTATTATTATTATTATTATTATCCGAGCCACGCACATTATTATTATTATTAATATTATTATTATCTGAGCCACACACATTATTATCATTATTATTATTATTATCTGCTTTGGACACATTTACAACAGACTGATAAACTTCTGTTAAACTTTGGACAAACTTAGAAACTTGGCATAACAGCCTTCCCTCTGACATACTGCGGCTCCAGGGACTGGACTTTAAACACATTTGTAAATAAAATCCCATTAATTAAATCACGTTAAATCACATTATATCTCACACCGAACAGTTCAGTGGTGAATCACATTGTCTCTGCACGCGAGACATTAAGACGAAAAGGATTCAAGCTGATTCAGTATAAATTTCATTAACGTGCAGAAACAGTTCGCGGAGCAGATAAGGCATGAAGCGAAATGGCTCCATGACTTCTGAAATGTTCTGAACCAGAAATAAAGAAATTGAACACAAACAGAATCAAACAGGTTTCACGGGTTTAAAGTTAATCTGTGGAATAAAGACAACATGAAGAGTTGAGTTTACCTCCAGAGGCTGATCCGTGCACTGACACACGCACGGCGGGTCCAGGCTGGTTAATTGAAGCAGTTAATTAAGCGTCTCTCTCTCTCTCAAAGTGTCCCTCTCTCTGTCTCTCTGTCTCTGTCTCTCTCCCTCCTCACCTCGCTTCTATGAACCGCTGAAGACTGAGCGCTGTCCTCTGATTGGCTGCTGGCTCGACTCCACCCACCAATAGGACTGCGAGCAGTTAGCCCGTGGGGTGGATGGGGGGGTGTCAATTAAAGCACAGTTAAACAGTAGTACTCTAAAACGAGTTGCGATAATAATAATAATAATAATAATAATAATAATATCTACTCTGTAGATATGGCAATGTGTGTTTTGATTAAAGAGCACGTGGCTGGACCTCCAGTGGCCTGTGTTTGTTAACATTAAAACCAGTTAAGTCCCCCAGTCTGAAGGCCTGAGACACTGATGTCTCTGTCAGAGCCTCTGTCCGTCCCCCTGCAGGTGAAGGTGAGACGTGTCCCACTGAGGCTGATAACAGTGTTTTCACAACAATCACTCCTCCTAAAACACATGGCGTCAGCAGGCTCACCATCCACCGATCCAGTCCGTCAACTCATGAAGACATTTTTAACACCATAATAACAATAATCCACCTTTGACTCAAACATCCCAAATCATACAAACGTTCATCAGAATCCAAAACTTAAAGACTCTCTCCAGGCCATGAGATTCATTCAGCAGTCGCAGCTTTAGTTCTGAGCGCTCAACACAGTCCTCTGTCTTCCATTTCAGCAAAACTCCAGTGTGGACAAACGGAGACTGAAGACATTTGCTGAGCTTAACCTTTGACCCTTCCTCTCTCTCTCTGCTCCTGTTTCAGAGAAATGTGTTTTTCTTTATTTGCCAACTTGAAAACTTGAGGATAAATAAGCGAGCCAGTCCAGATATGCAACCTGTGGGCGGGACCTGAGATGGAGACAGGAATGCCCGTTTTCTCTTCACGTTAGCTCTGTGTTTGGACAGCGTATGGACAGACAGCCTGGACTCAGAGGACAGAAACTGACGGCAGCACAGACACAGACTGGTGAAACCAGTAAGGGTGTCCCGTGTCCTCTTCTCCAGATGTGGACACTTTACGGTGGTTGGTCCATGAGGTGAGGACGTTGGACCTGCAGGTGCAGCTTTATTTGCCACTTGGTCTTAATTTATCACAGAGGTTATGACCATCACCCTCCCCCTCCCCCTGGGCCGCCGCTTCCACACCAGGAATGCTTTGATGTGGTGAGCGAGGCTGGACGCCGGGACAGGAGGATCCACCAAGCTCCACCCTCCAGGTGAAATGTGTTGTCTGTGTCCACTGTCCTCATCAGTGGAGGGGGCGGGTGGGGGCCTGAAGGAATTCCAGACATAACCGAGCTGTGATGGAGAGGCTCAGGGAATCTGACAGAGGCGTTTGAGTATCTAAGAGTCCTTCTGGAAGTAGTCCTCAGGCTTAGTTGGGTCTCCTGGAGACGTTAGATGACGTTCGACTGAATCTTGGGATTCTAGGGGTCCTGGTCCCTCTCTCACCAGACGAGCAGATGCTCCTCACACTGGCTCTGTTGTTTCTCCCAGTCCAAGAAGTTAAAGATGATGATTTGACCATTAAATCTTCACATGTGTCTCTGAAGCTTCCAGACGTTCTCTGGGTCCTTGAGGAGGTTTCATGGATCTTCTGGGTTTGGACAGACCAGTGTTGTCGGGTATTTCTGAGGTATGGGGAATCCTCTGGGTTCCTGAGTGGATTCAGCTTTTTCACAGATTTACTTGAAGATATTTTTTTCACAGTTTCCAGATTTTACTGAAAGTTCCAGGGTCCTTGTAGAAGAGTGAGAGCATGACGGGACATAAGGATGCAAGCACCCAAAATACTGTGTGTTTTTAATTTTGAAGTGTATCAGCTGAAGACTAGGTAAAATTATATTCTATATTATATATTATATATATATATATTTGAATCACATCATTATATCACTTTAATTATTTTAGATTGTTCACTAACCCGCAGTATTTCTACCTCTTGAACTGAACATTAATGGGATGTTTCCTCCAGAGTACACAGCAGAGTACTTTAAATGCGCCCCGGAGGAGGACACTTTCTCACACGCTGTCCAGTTTACTCTGATTGAAACAACAGCATCTTGTTGGAAGTGTCCCGCTGAGCGGCCGTAAACTGTAACAGGAGCTGTGTGTAGACACAGGAGCAGTGTGGGATCACTGGGGACCCTGTTATGTTAATCAGCCTCTGATGGACCCACAACATATGCTGCTGAAGACTAAACCAGGCGGGAGGACATTTGTCTCTGTCTGAAGGGTCTGACACCTCGACCCCTGATGGCTAATGTGCAACAAACAGGAGGACGTGTCCCCCCAGCTGTGGATCTATCTATCTATCTATCTATCTATCTATCTATCTATCTATCTATCTGTCTGTCTGTCTGTCTGTCTGTCTACCTTTTGTTATTGAAGTTGTTTTTAAATTTAAATATCTTTTAAACGTTCCCCTAAATTCCCTTGATTTAAAAAGTCACATTTATAAAATCCTCCCGACTTAAAATAATATATAATATGACTTTATATTATATAAATGTCTTTGATCTAATCCAGCAGCTCTCACTTTAATTCATAATTAATTCTGCTCAGTTTCTTTGTGCTCATGATACAGGGGGCCGAAATGCTGCAGTTCGCCCCGTTGTCCACTAGGTGCCAGACAGGAGCGAAGATAGAGTTTCAGTCTCGTTGTTGATCTCATTATTTCAAAATGTTAATTAAAACATGAATCATGCAACTGACCGGACAAAGGAGATGAAATTATATTAATTAATTAAACACATAAACTGTTATAATTTTGATTTTTCTATATGAATGTATGAATGAATGAATGTAAATAGTTTATTCCATGAAATGTGTTTTAAAACAGGATGAAGTGATGACGACAGAGGCTGAAGGGAAACACACCTGACAAATTAAAATCAGAATGGAACATGTCCCACAGGAGGATTTATGAATGACGCGTGTCATCAATTACCTCCGATGAATGGATGAGGTGAAACTCTGAGGACTCTCAGCGTTGCGCCGCTAGATGGCGCCATCTGAACGGTTTGGGTGGGGGAGCTGAGTGAGGCTGCAGCTTCCTGCAAAACCAGCCACATTTCATTAGAAACAGGACTCATCATCCAGATGTTGAGTGTGGCCAACATCTGCAAACATAAAAAAAAGAGAAAGAAATCCAGTGATGAAAAGGTACGGCTCTGATGTAAAGAGCTCCAACTTCACTTCAGCTGTTTCTGTTTTTTACAGTAAAATATTTCAGAGGCAAAAATATCAGATCATTTATTTCATCTGTGGAACTTTATTTACTTGATAATTAAAGTATGAGTTCAAGATATTTATTAAAACATGAACACAGTCACATATCTCGTGTTTTAACTAAAACAACTAATTGTGCCTTCGTTAAATATTTGAAAAGCTTTAAATTGAAATCATCAGTCATAAAGAGTATCTATATTTAATATTTTTACACATAATAGACATTTAGCGTTATTAACACAATGCATATTTAACATCTACAACGGACATAATACCTTGGCTACGTCACACTATGATTATGAGTGTGTTATTATTTTTTCAATACTTGTGTCAGGATAAGTGGGTGTTTGCTGTTTGCAGAGTGACTGAACTGATCCGACAGAATGTGACGAGTGTTTAGTTTAAATACAGTTGACTGAAGTTCTCTGAAACTGACTGAAGTTCCGGTTCTCTGTGGATCAGAATCAGGAGCAGAGAGGAGGAGGAGGACCTGATCACACCTCAGCTTTATTTGGTTTTTCTGAACATGCTGACGATGTTTACATATTGACTTCACAGAGACAAACATGCGGACAGGAAACACGTGGTGGGGCTTTGAAAATGTTGGGTCACAGTGATTTACATTCATCCGATTTTTGGTCGAGTCCAGCTCAGTGACTGGTTAATGACGTCAGCGGGGGGTGACGCCAGGGGGCTAAAGGGGGTGATTGTTTACACACACACACACACACTTTAACTCTCTCTCTCTCACACACACACACATACACACACACTCTTTTCCTCTCTCACACACACACACACGCACACTTTAACACACTCTCTCTCCCACACACACACACACAAGCACAAATACATTTTGGTTCTCCCCTGCTGCATCAGTCCTCCTCCTCGGCCTCCTTCAGGTGGTTGAGCTGAGGATGCGGGAGTCTGCGGAGTCTGACCGCTCCTCGTACTCCTCCTCGGGGGAGTAGAGGCCCGGTTTGGGCCCCAGCGTGCAGCTCTCCTCCTGGATGCTGATGCGCGGCTCCTCGGGGGCCCTGGAGGGGAGGATGGGGGAGCCGCGGAACACGGGGCCGCCGGGCCCGGCGGGGGCTGCGGGGGAGAAGGGGGACACGTACTGCGCGGCCGAGCGGAGCTGGTACTGCTGCTGCAGGGCCATAGTATTCCACAGGGTCACGTCGTTGTGCACGAACGGGCCCGCCTGGCTGCGCGTCAGGGAGTTGCGCAGCATGAGCGGGTAGCGCGTGGGCTGCGGGAAGGACGGGTGCTGCAGGGGCACGCCCAGCGGGCCCGAGGCGGAGTCGGAGGTGAACCGCAGGGACTCGGGCACGCGGAACGCGGAGCCCACCGACCACTTGGCGGAGGAGGACACCGGGTGGTACGAGCCCAGCGTGTGCTCGAACAGGTGTCCGTTAGAGGGCAGCACCAGGGCGTCCGAGTGCGCGTCATTGTGCGTGTGCGCGTCCGGGCTCCGGCTGGACAGCAGCACCTCGATGGCCCCCACCAGGTCCCCCCCGCAGCCCCGCAGGATGAGCTCCAGCACCGGGGGCTTGTGGGCCGGGAAGATCTTCTTGAGGACCTCCAGCGGGGGCCGGTTGGCCCGGAGGCTGAAGGGGAGGCTGATGGAGCCGCCGAGGCCCTCGATCAGGACGCTCTGCTCCGCGGGGCTCCCCGGGAACTTGTGGGGAGGACTCTCGGTCTTGGCCTCCTTCTCGGCGGCGGCCTTGGGGAGGCTGTAGCGGTTCTCCTCAGGCGGAGCGGGGGTCTCCGGAGGCTCCGGGGTGTAGCAGGAGTTCGGCTTGGAGGCCTCCGGGGAGCTGAGCGGTTCCTGCTCCTTCTCACTGGAGGAGTTCTCTCCTCCTGACGCGTCATCAGCTCCGTCCTCCGTCTCTGCGGGAACCACACACACACACACACACAGCTGAGGAATCACCTGAGGACACTACACACACTTTGCTCACAATTTCAACTTAATTTCAACTAATGTAAACTACTCTACACCTCAAATAAACGGGAGGAAACTTGTTGTCACCTCCCCCTCCTCCTCCTCCTCCTCCTCATCGGGCACAAACTCATCTCTCATGTGAAGTTGACCCTGAATGAAATGATCACGTGGACTGAACGTGTCTGATGTGTTCATGAGTCTAAACAGAAACACAACATTAACCAACATTTAGCAAATTCAATCATCAGGTAAATTTGACAGTAAAAATATTTCGCAGCATCAGAGTAAAGATGTAAAAGATTAGAATGCTTATTTAAAATAACACAAATTAATGTATTAAAGCAATTAAATCCACGAGTTGTTATTGTAGATTATTTGAGATATTCTGCTTATAAGGCCATGATAATTAACATGTTTATTATCATGGCCTTTTAGAAAAAAAAAATGAAATAAATTGTGTAAAGTTAAACACAAACAGAAGTGAATGAATGATCAGTTAATTACTTAAGTATTCAACTAAATTATGTAAAGTCCTCCAAAACTTCGAAAAAATAAAGTTCTTTTCTTTATACATTTGCAATAAAATAATTACAACACTTGATTTTCTCTGCTTTAAAATAAATTGCAATATACTTTAACACTATTATTACAGGCTAATTAAAAATAACAAGTCTATCAGGAGGATTGAGTCTTTTAACAATTAGAAAAATCGTGTAATTGAAAAAAAAAGTTTCAAATTATTACGTTTTCTGAAGGTCCATTTCTTTCTTTCGTTCCATAAATATCATTAAGAATAGAAATCATATCTACTTCAAAAATTTAATCAACACTTTTAAAATTATAGCTTTTGTCCTAACGTGGAGATAGTTTATCTTTTTTAAAGAGATTTCAGATAACAGACCTGAACTGAGTCATTAAATCTCATTATTAATTTAAAGGAACATGTTTTTACTTCTTGAAATAATCATGGAGAACAAATGAAATTATCTGACATTTAAACATTAAAACCACGGGATATAAAAATAGAATCTGTTTAAAATTAGATTATGACCTAAAAAAACATTTGTCTTTTTTAAATTCATTAACATGTTTTTATCGTTAAACTATATTTACAACAATTATATAGACTTGGCACATTATTATGTGTCAAGTCTTTAAAGTGTAAAAACGAAAATTTAAAACTGATGAAAATCTTTTTTATGATTAAAAATGATTTTAAATTCTTTGGAGCACAGGACAAAACGTGTATTTCATTCTCTGCCCTGAACAACCGAGGAATAAATAAATAAAAGTTAAAATAAAAGAAGAAAACGAGTAAACCTGGAGCTTCCACCTCCTCCTGCACCTCCCTCCTCGCTCCTGTACCTGTCTGCGCTGCGGCCTGCACCGGCTCCGAGCTGCTCCACCGCAGCTCCAGCTCCTCGGAGCTCGGCGGGGTCCCCTGGTTCCCCTCGCCGGCCGCAGGGAGGCCGATGCCGGGCAGCACCCTGAGGGACTCCGGGATGAGGCTCTCCAGGCTCTCGTTGGCCTGCTGCCTGCGCAGCGCCACCTGCGCGGCCATGACGCGCTGGCGCTCGATGATGAGGATGCACTTCTCGCAGGTGCAGTCCTTGAAGCGGCAGTAGCGCTTGTGACCTTTGAGCCAGGACAGCACGCCGTGGTTCCGGCAGCGCGCGCACTTGGGGGTCCTCTGGAGCGGAGCCCGGGGCTGGGACACCGGGGCCCCCATGTAGAGGTAGGGAGAGCCGTATCCGTTCATCCTGGCGGAGGGTTCTCCAGGACGCACAAGTGCATGTGCGCAGAGGCGAGGCGGGGACGGGACTGTTGTCTCCACACACGCGCGCGCAGCTGAGGAGGAGACGCGCTGGCTGCAGCCGGCGGATCTGACAGATACGCGTCAGCCTGACACCCACTTATGGAGACGAGTAACCAAACGCTGCTACTCGCGTCAACGCGCCCGCACGCTCCAAAAAAAACGTCCACGTGAGGCTGAGGAGGAGAAACAGAAGCTGCTGAGGATCAGAGCCACACTTCATCCTAAACACGCAGCAGTGGAGTTAATCCAAACATGCATTTTCTACATCTGCATCAGATTTTTTTTAAAGATGTCTCATGAGAAAACACTTCACAAAGAAGCATCATAAATTTAAGAAACATCATGTGAGAATAAACTGATGATAAACTCGACTGTTATCTGGAAACAGCTGTGTTTTTGATGAATGAAGGAAAACATTTAAAAATAGAGTAGACAGACGGAGGAGGAACAGGATCCACAATTTAAACAAACTGTTAAAATGAAATAGAACAAACTGCATCAATGCCTTTTTTAAAATGCCGCCGAAGCTGAAACTGTCCTGCAGATAAGCTTTAAACATTTACAGGGTTTAAAACTGCAGGAGACGTTTTCAAATTTAATCACGTCAACCAGGACATTTAGAGCAACAAATACATATATATATATATATATATATAAAATGTCCATAAATACATCTGTTATAAACAAGAACTAGAATAAACTAGAATGTGGCTTATCCCAGCTCCACTGAGTCTTAAAGAGGCGTAGTCCTAAATTAACAGTTCTGTTAAACCCATTTATCACCTCTCCGGAGAATTAATATGCATCCTTTCAAAAGACAAGAGGAGCAAACAGAAATGTATCCCAAATGGAGATTTAAATAAGAATAATGAAGAGTCTATGGATGACAGGTTTGTGTTTGAACTGATAGAAAAAGAAGAGGAAGTGGGTTTCCTCTCTTCACAGGATTTCATCACACGGCTGCTGCTGCTGCTTTTACACACTTGTACATAACTTCCACGATTAGCTCTCTACATGTGTTAAGGCCCTTTGGGAACTATGTCGAGGAGGCTGATATGTCCCTTCTGCTCCACTAATAGAGGGCATTGAAACATAACACCGGACAAAGCCGGGGCCCATTTCTGACCATAAAAAAGGTTTATTCAAGCAAATAATGGGATCCGAGCCTGTGCGGCTTGTGCAGAGAATAAGAGGCTGGTAAACTTCCCCACATGGAGCCGCTCTCCAGGGCTGTTAAGCTTTTAATTGGAAAATAGCAGAGGAAATTTCAAGGTGACTAGAGAGGCTCTGCAGTTTGTGCCGGCCGAGTAGATTTGTGAGAGTGGGAGGCAGCGGCTGAACGCGTAATAAATTTATTCATGTTGTGCGTTGATAAAGAGTCAAACACAAACTGGAATAAAAGTTTATACCACAACAGCACGAGGCCGGGGGTTCAATTCCGACACCGGTTAAATGTCCTCAGCTCACAGCGTTTGGATGAGGTCTTCATTAGACGGAGTGAGAGGGAGCCTCTGCACAGGAGATTATGACACGTGAGTAAATGTAGAAAGATTCATTCTTAAATTACTGCACACTGTACAATTAAGATTTATAAATTCTTATCTCTAACATGAAATCATCTGCAGATTTTAGAGCTTACATTTTTTTCTGAGCTTAAAATCAAAGTCTTTGTTTCTTTTTAAATAAAATTTAACTTGTGGTGACACTTTTTTTTCCCAGTTCATCTTCTGGGGAGCAGGAGCAGCTGAATGAAGAGAAAAACTGACTATGTGACTGACTGCAGCCACACATTCTTTGGATTAATTGATAAAAGCAGCAAAACAATAATAACCATCCACACTCAGACACTGAACCCGACTGACTGAGGTTAAAGTGAGTCTTGTGTAGATCCATGAATATCTGAGTCAAATACTTGAATGTGCAGCAGGCCTCTGCTGAGTGGGTGGAGCTGACCTCTGCCGAGCGGGGTTATTATTATCTGCTGCTGATTGGGGGCGTGGCCGCCACACACAAGCGCTGTCACAGAGACGCTGATTTAAGTCTCCCTGGGGAGGCGGGACCCCCGAGCTCCTCCAGAGGAATTAAGCAGACGTGTGAATCGGGGCGACGTCGACACAGAACAGACGTGTCCGGGTGGAGCTGGGCTCCATCATTTTGGTTATTTTGTGTTTTAAGTCAAGCAAATAAGCTTTTGTTCTGATTTTAAAGGATTCAACTTCCTCGTCCAAACATTGGGATCGACTACTTAAACAAGACTCTTCCTCTTTAGTTAAATAAACTACTAATTTACTTACAGACAATAAAGATGGAGGACAAGGCAGCTCAGGAAAAAGTGAAGCCAAAACCTCTCTGCTGCCTCCTAGTGGCTGGCTGCCATACAGGTCATAAACCTGCCTCCTCCATGTTAGCCTGCTGGACCAAACTACCAAAGGTTAAATAAATAAATAATAGGTTAAATTAACTTCTTGTGAGACTGAGACTCACTTGTGATTGGTCCAGAGCGTGAATTAGTGTCGTTTCATTACCACGGCTCATCATTGCGATCAGCACCCAGCAGAATACTGCCCCACATGACGTCAAAGATGGCAGCAGCCGCACCTACAGATGGAGGAAGTGGAGACGGCAATTTATTTTTTATTTATTTCAATTTCCATTTCTGAACTTGTAAATCTAATCTGACTCACACTCCTCAGGAACTGGTGGGACGGAGATCCTGGGCTCTCACCACAGGTGTAAAGACGAACCATGAGAAACACCAGATCAGTCGTGGATGCACTTGGTTTAGTCTCGTCTATTTCCGCTTGTTTATTGGTGCTTGGCTCTCAGGGCTGGACGTTTACAACCAGAGCTCAGCCTGTCCTTCAAACTGTCCCGTCATCGTCCAACACTTGGTCTCTCACTCACTCACACACACACACACACGCACACACACAGAAAACCTTTGCGAGAACACGGAGAAAGAAGAGGCAAGAAAAACAACATTGCAATTGGTCAATTAATAACATTAATAACCCTAACCCTATCCCCAATGGATTATTGATAACAAGCTGTATGTGTATTTCTTTATTTATTTGTGTGACCAATTGAAAATCTATCTACACATTTATTTTTTTGTTGCCATTTATTTTGGGGGGAAGCAAAGTTTTGCTAACAATCTCAAGTTGAAAATGATTCGATTCTGAAATGGTTTTGTTCATTCATTTAAATATTTAACATTAATGCCTCGATATTTCAGGAATGGAAACCTCATTGGTGCTCTTCTCTTGCCATCGCAGCAAGCTACTCCTTAAAAGTTTGTACTTCTAGTCTGAAGTTTCAACCTCTGTGCTCACGGCGTCCTCCTCCAGACTTTCTGTCTGTATCGAGCCGCCATCACTCCAGCAGGAGGTGTCACAGAGGGATCGGCGCAGATTTTATCTACGATGGGAGGGTGTGATTCATCGAGGTGGAGGCAGCTCAAGGAAAACCAATCCTGTGACACTTTCTCCCCTGTGCTGTAGGGCAGCAGCTACAGAAGGACAAGGCAGCGGCGGCGGGTCGCCCCTGACAACCGTGATAAAATGGCCTTCCTTAACTAAACTCGTAAAGCACGGGGCAATAAAACTCAATCTTCTGTAAAATCCAATTAAGTCATTATCTGACTGATTGTATCTTTAATTGAAAACAGAAGTGACAGTAAATTTCTGTGATATATCAGGATCAATCGATACTGCTGCACAATCTGGTCTCAAGAGGTGATTTATAATGTCAAAGCTTATAGGTAACTCCACATTCTTCTCTCTAAAACCACTGGTGGATGAAATTAAGAGTAAGTGCGTTTCATAAAAAAACAAGATGGTCACGTTATTGATTACAACAGATGGGGCAGAATCCAATGAATGTTCCCACGGAGCAGCAGAAAGAAAATACAAGTAATTTTCTTACTCGGTTTTATATTGTTGTTCCCAGCAGCATCGCATTTACACTCCATCATTTACAGCGACTTTATTCCCCTAAAACTTGTAGCGACATAAACTCACAGACTCCAAATGACTTTTGTTGCTGTCTGATTCCAACACAAACACTTTCAAAGCCTGCGCCTGGAAATGAATCTCCATAAAGCACAGGGACACATAAACAGCGTTCACCAGGCTCACAGTTAATAAACACTCAAACACCACAACTCAAGAGCGGCCAACACAGGACCACTCTGAGTTTGTTTTAGTGTTCTTGATGTTTGCGTCGAAAGCAACTCTATGTCCCACCTCCCTTTACTGGAGCCATTTTCAGACCTGAAAACACACAGACGTTTTGGTCCAGGCCTTTTTTTGACTTTTCTGACATTGACACCAGCTCACGCACGTCCACCCTGAACAATATCCTGCTGTCCTCACCGGGGAAAACTGTCCACACACCGACATTTGCCACAGCTTCTATGAGTGACCTCACAACATAGCCAGACTATCAAACTGTGATTATAATGGATTATCTAATAATCTAATGATCCATATTCTGAATGGAGTGGCAGATGAGGGATCGGACTGTTGTACAAAGCGAGTGAAGAAAGAACTCTTGGACTGAACGGGTTAAATAGACAATCCACATGCAAATTCCCTTGGACAGATGAAGTGGCTGGATCAGCATCATAAATAAGCAGCCGACGCTCATCACACGCCAACGCAATGCAGGGAAACGTGATTCATGTCTCACCCACCTCACATGCATCCTACAGGAGACCCGAGTGTCTCTGAAAGGAGGATCTGTCCCAGAGGACAGACTCGGAAAAAGAGTAACGTAAACTTTAAACTCAGCTCCATTAGAAACACTGGAGCATCAGCGTGATACGAACCAGATACAAACCATGAGGTAGCTTTTATGACCTATACTGGAGCTGGCCACCAGGAGGCAGTCAACACACTATGGCTTCACTTTTGAGGAGCAACTCATGGCATCCGTCTTTACTTACGTTTATGAATCGTACAGATATGTAGTTTACAGAGACAGAATGACAAAAATGATTGATTGTCAAAACTGTCAATTTATTTATTTGCCAATCAACAAATCTATTAATTTACTGCAAAATGTGTGATTTTAACATTTAACTTAGAAACTACCAGATCAGTGGAAACAGAATGACAGGAGTTAACAGTTAACAGCTGAACAATCAGTAACATACGAGTTAGGGGATTGTCACATTTCATTTCTGACTTCTGAGTATTTCAGTTTAGTAGAACTTCACTAACTACAACAAAACACTTTAGAAACTACGGTTAATGTAAACTATGAAGGATTGGAATATGATTGAATAATACAAATCACTAAGCTATTAGAAAACAAGTTAAGTCTTTCTGAGGGGCAAGCTGTCAATCATCTTAACATGGGCCACGTTAAAGCACGGCTTTGTGGTGAAAAAAACCTACTGTCAGTCAGTGTTGGGTCAAGTTAGTCATT
The DNA here is from genome assembly GCA_016785235.1 of Pseudorhombus dupliciocellatus. Lineage (NCBI taxonomy): Eukaryota > Metazoa > Chordata > Actinopteri > Pleuronectiformes > Paralichthyidae > Pseudorhombus > Pseudorhombus dupliciocellatus. Next base: position 771,292 of record JAFBJW010000032.1, read on the forward strand.
TTTACCCAACCTGTGTATTCCCACTAATTAAGAGGCATTAGTTAGTTAGTCAGCCATTAGAGTTCAGTAATCCTCTCATCTACTGTTGTCCTTTCAAAATAAAATTGGTGGCAGACACTTTTTCCATGCAAAAAGTACCTCACAATAAATCAATAAATGGTGTGTGTGTTTTTTGGTAAAGCAGTTCCTTGCCAGTTCAGAAATGTGTTAAGTCATCTGAACCAGACATTAGACAGAATCTCTCTCACAACTCCTGGGTCCAGAGTCTGTGTAACATCCACTCCGGCTGATGGAGGAATAGGTTTGAATGGAAATAGAATGTGATGATAACTGGGTGTTCGTCTGCATATAGTCGCTCCATATTCATTTACATCCTCAGTTTCACATGTGTTAAAATGAGAAGACAGTGAAAAACAAAGCAAACCATTAAACTGCTTCACAGGAACCTTAGATCTAAAAATGCTTTGGTTAGCTTAGCTTCTTTAATTGATGTCATCCACATCGATGGTGGCGTTGATGGAGAAGTCGGCCATTCCGCTGCTGACCTCACACTCAGGCTTGTCGTTGGAGTCCAGCAGGGAGCTGATGGACTTGCAGGTCATGATGGGGTCATGAGCGGTGGGGATGCTGCTGGGGGAGAAGGCTGTGGAGACAAGAGGGAAACCACCATCGCTGAGAGCGTGCTGCTGTTCAAATGGAGGACACATTTCTAAATGCTCGGCGGAACGCAGTCTCATTTCTCTGAAATGTTCAGAATATTTGAACCTCTGTCCCTCCCACTCATCAATCTTCATCAGACAGAGCAGTGTGAGCTCAGATGGACGTTCATCTTTCACCTGAAGAAGTTTGACAGCAAAGTGAACCTGGATCAGATCCTGAACACTGAAAACAGACCAAACCTGAATAGTTGTTCTGTTTGTTGAATACTGACTGAACTCATCTTCAAGTGATTCATAAAATACATATACATACATACATCAAATTTAAAGATTGTATACATTTAGTGTAGTTGTAGCAGTACTGAATCATCTTATATGCAGTTTGGTGTTTGGGTGAAATCCCACTCATGGGATAATATTTAATTAAATAAAACCTAAGAAATAAATTGCTGTTCCACAGTCCTGACTTATGTTCATGTGTTTGAGAAAAGAGATGAAGCTCAAATCTTTCCCGGCTCTCGAGCTACAAATCTCTTCTCTGGATACTCCTCAAAGTCGTTAACATGATGAACTCATATTGGCTGATGTAGGCAGACAGTACGGCATCAGACATAAAATAAAAACGTCCGGGTACAGTAAGGCGAGTAAATAAAAAGCAGAAGAGAAATACTGTAGTGAGAGACAAAACAGCCGAGTGGTATCATCAGCACCACAGAACAAATGGGTGACTGCGTTCGTGCTGTTTTCACCTGATATAAAAACGACCGCACAGCGAAATGAGTCTTAGCAAAGCTCAGGATTTATAGCAAATTGAGCCAGTCAGCAAAAAGGGGACAGAGGGAACACTAAACAAAAGCATTAGATCTTTTACAGTTAACAGGAGAGGTATGTGCATGCACACACTGTGCAGCTGGTACACAACAATCCTGTGTTAGTACAGTCACTCATGCTACAAACGTTTCACTCGTTCATGTTTGATCTCTATCAGACCATACTACACAGGATCCTCATGTTCTGTGAAGTACTTCACATTGTTGATGATGTGCTGTGGTAATTGGCTGATTGATTTGCTAACTGACAAAAACTCAATTACATATTTTTATGTTGAACAATCTCCTGATGCTCATAACAAAAGCTGAAGTACAGGTTTTCCCAGAATCCTTGGACTTGATTGGCCTCATCCAGGCTTCTCTCTCTCTCCCTCTCATCCTCCTCGGCAGCGGTGGGAGGAAAAAAGAGGAGTAATTTCTCTCCTCATTAACTTCCTGATTGGTTTCGGACTTCAATTTTTGCCCGTCTGCAGTTTGTCACCAATTCCAAACTGGCAGCCCAATCGTTAATACTAATGTTTGTGTAGCTAAGTGCAACCAGCTCTTTTTTTGTACAGCAATAACACAGCATGTGGGGGGGGGGGGGGGGCAGAGGGGGGGGGTCAGAGCGGCTGTGAATTAGCCCGTTCACTGTTAATTCTCCGTCCGTTCATCAGCAGGAAATCTATGATGTAATTAAAGGCTGGAGGCAAGTGGACGTGTTAGTTTCAGCGAGGATGTTAAATCACGACACAGTGCGGTACATGTGTTGTCTGACTGTCCTCTGCTCTCCTCTTTAATTCAGATTAATGTCTGAAACAGCACAAACCGTGTTCCCCATCGGCCCCCGGAGCACCTGCTAATCACAATGCGGCAGCAACTAATTAAGCAATTAGCTAATTATTGTTTAGTTACATTTTCCATTATTTGTTTAAATTATTTACATATTATTTGGTGTAAAAACTTAATTGACAATAAAATGAACTCAAATTCAGCCTCAAAATGAGATGATTGTGTTTGTAATTTATTAATTAAAACCTAAAGGGAATTTAACTTTGCGTTCATCACTATGAATCTAAAAATGACAAGAGCTGTAATTTGTTTTGTCAACTTCTGTGCTGACACATTAAAAACATTCACAGTATTTAGAGATTAAATTTTGAATATAATAACCTTTACTTGTATCCATTCATTTTTTGTTTTAAATAGGTAATATAACAATGTATATCATTTTAATTATATTTAATTGTATTTACAACATAATTAAAATCCATAAAATATGACTTTGAAAAATATGATTTGATATTGATACAAGAACAGTATTGAAATTAACACAGTAAAGTACCTTATGTGTATTTAGTTAAAAACAAAATTGTGTTTAACTTCCATGTTTAACTTCCAGAGGCCTGTGTGAACCTCATCATCTACTTGAGCGTCAGGCTGTGAGGATAAATTAAAAGCCTTTGGTACGAGACCGCCTTTACCTGCTGGGGATGTTGAAAGAGAGTTTATTCTCTGGACTGAACTCTTGCCCTCTCCCCAGTCACTCAGCACTCTATATAGGATTTCCAAACTATTAAACAGTCTTTGTGTGGAATAACAAAAGGAAGCTTTTTTAACCTCCCACTTGTCCCGTTCAGAGAGGGAGGGAGCGAGTGAGTGAAGGTGCAATCATTGCTGCTGCTGCCAACCGCGGGAACAAAAGCCCAGATGTGAGAGGAGATGGTAATTCAGTCTGATCCAGAGAGGATAAGCTCACTGTGGGTTTCATACTCTGCACTCATCCACCGTACACAAGGGTCATGGGGGTAGATAACACTTAAATAAACACACCACTCTCTCGCTCACACACACATTTGTGCATTTCACTAAAATTTTGTGAGATTCTGGAGTATTTTACACTATTTAAACTCTTCATGTTGACGCAAATTAACTAACTGCTAATGTTGTAATTGATCTTAAAGAAAAGCCCGACATTTTAGCAGCAAATACCAAACACTGATATTGTATATTTTGTTCATGTATATATCTATATATTTAAATATCTTTTGTTTTTTGCTTCTTTAAAATGTTTATTCTGAGGTCTATGAAATAAACATATTAAACTGTTCCATATTAAAGTTAAGTTACTGTGGGTCAGGCTGTGCAGGTTGTGGAGATATGAAGCTTCAAAGTAAGAAGAAGCAATCATTTATGTTACAGTTCAAAATGTCCAATCTTTTTTTTAAGCTTCAAGTTAACTTCATTTTGCAGAGGAGGAATCTGCAGAAGTCACAGACTTCGTGTTTCCTCAAACATGCGTCAGCAGCGTCCAGGGACACGAGCACTAAGTGGAGGCTTTTATCAAGGGAACTAAAACTCCCTCTGAGGAATGAAGAGTTGTCTGTCACAGGACAAGGTTGGCCTGGGATTAAATTGCTCCCATTAAAATGATACGAGCTGTGTCCAAAAAAATTCATCCCTGGCCAGTTTGAGAGGGTCCCATGTGTGTCCAACTGAGGACGACCCTTGTAGAGATGGACGCTCCCCTCCCTGAATGATATGGGCGTCTCCCTCCTCATCATCGGCCCAGCAGCAGGGCTTAATGGCCCAGAAAACTCAGTCAAAGAGCAGACACGAGGCAGGAAGGCTTTAAATACTGAGCAGTGAACGGTGGAGGCTCACGTCACTCGGCTGATGTTCACTCCACAGACCTTCACCCTAACATTCAAATCACTGATTTTATCTCACCTCTCTGGGAGAGTCTTCATTGAGCTCGTCTTCTCCGATGATTTTACATCTTCTGTGCAGCAGAGACACGCAGCGTTAAACTCTCTAACACACAACCAGAGGTTCTATGATAATGAACATTTCTGGTCATTAAAAAACTACAAGTTCACACAGCGCTGCGACTGTTGCTTTCAGTGGTGAAGCCTGAGCTCCCAGGAATTTCAAGCAACATCTTCATAAGGGAACCAAATAATACAGTGGTTCTTAACCTTTTTGGGGTCAACAGCTCATGCAGTAACTTTAACAATGCAAACAGCACAAGATTTTTTATTAAAATACAATAAATTAGACCTGTGAAACAGACGGAACTAGAAGTTACCCTCTGTAGGTTAGGTAGATAAACGTCTCAGTCACATTTGAGTAAAATAATAGACGCCTTACAGTTCCATCACGGACCACTAAGAGTCCACGGACCCCCAGTTCAGAATCACTGAAAAAATAGATTATCCTGAATAAAGACCATACATTTAATTGTGTACGTGGTTAAATCTTCCTCATCTCTCTCATCGTCGTCTCCAATGCAGACCCGTGGAGACAATTGTTCAAAGTGGCGCAGTCTCTGAAGTGGCCATTACAGACAAAAACACTTCAATGCTCATTATCGGTTTGCCACGGAGCTGAGGAGGGAGGAGGACAGACGAAGGCTGACAGAAGGCATCAGTGTCGGGGTCAGAGGCTAATTAAGCAGAGAGGACCCTTTGCTCCTGCATTGTTAACCAATCTGTCCCCGGTGACGATGACTGCCGGAGAGGCGTGACACGGCCCTCGCCCCTATGCTAGATCTCCATTTCGGCTACTGTGCATCATCAACTCACCAAATGGCCTGTCAGTCTATCGCCAGGCGTTTTGACTCGATCTGTCCAAAAGTTATGGATATGCAATAATGAGCCGAGGAGGCCGATCGATACCTGCGGGACTTTTCTATCATTACGTTTTAAACAAGAGATTCATTGGGAGTCGACAGGGAAAGAAAAATGCCAAAGTAAAGGACACAGGGAGAGTGAAATATATTGCTATGTAAAGGAGGACGCCTCTCGCGGTGCTAAAGCTGCCAAATGTGTTTATCCAGGTCGTTCAGCTGTTTCAGAGAGCTGCCAAGGCGACATCATCCGTCACCGTATGCTCAAAACAATGCAAGCACAGACACAAAGCATGGTTAGGTGGGAGCACACCGTAGCACACCGCAACACGCTGCTGCAACGCGTTTGTTTAACACGGAGTAATCAGGAAAACTAATCCCAGTGTATTAACAAAACCAGAGAATATGAACCATGGACATGTCGTTTATTCACAAATACTGTTAACGTACAGTCTCAATGATTAGCTGTTAGACGAAAACTCTGAATTTAATAATTTATTAAAATAAAATAAAATATTAAAAAAAATAATATATTACACTATTAGTTAATGACACTTCACATGGAAGTAAACATGGTATTATTATTATTATTATTATTATTGTTGTTGTTGTTGTTGTTGTTGTTGTTATTATTACTGGAGATCACATCCACCTCTTTTCTGTTTTTTCTTGGATCATAATTCCTGAAAGGATTCTGAATACAGTAAGTTAAAATCACAATGTAGGAATTAATATTCCTCCTGGATTAAAGAAAAAACTTCTCATGGAAACAGACAAATGGATGTTTGCAGACTCAAATAAAACAGAGCGATAATTACACACTGCTCTGCAAAAATAAGGTTTTATATATAAGTCAACTGAATTATTGAATCATTAAGTTTCAAGCCACCAAGAGCTGGACAGTGTGTGTGTGTGTGTGAGGGGAAGAGGACATAAACTACACAGCCCGGCCCATTTAATGTCTCCACAGCCCCAGGCCTGTGCTAATGGTGGTGTTGTACAACACATTACTGAGGTGCTTGTGCCCTGAGCAGACAATTACACCGATGTTTAGCTCACGCACAGGCCCGCAGGCCATCAGGGCACTTAGCAGCACAGCAGGTGAGGACGACTTTCTGCTGGGCCACACAGCACCATTCCACTGTAACTAAGAGCCAGGAGACACACTCAATCAGTCACATACAAAGAGGCCCACCGGGGCCCCACAGGCCCAGCAGGGACACATTCTCCAGGGCTGGCTCTCGCTGGCAATTTGAATGTAGTTATCACCTCTAACACACTGAGCTGTGGGGAACTTGTCCTTTCACAGGGATGTTGAATGAATTTGTCAAAACTGAGAATTTAAACGAAAGAATGTGATGTCAATAATCGAAATCCAAGCAGTGGTGAATATTAAAATTAAAAGTCTTATATAGCCTTATAATATTAGGACGCACCACTCAAAAGTTTGCTGAACAAAGATTCTGAGATTCTTTAGCCTTTGCTTTTCTGGTGTTCATGTCCGGAGCTGAGGGATGGTCTCTGTGTGTCGCTGACCAAGGAACTGAACTCTGGCTGCTACATGACGTGAAACAGCACTTCCTTTGAAAAGGTCGCCTCTCAGGTTGGAAGTACCGATTACTTTTTGCTTTAATAAATCCTCAAGAGTGAGAGTCCTTTGTGACATCTCCAGAATAAGTGTGGCCCCGGTGTGAGTTCAGGTACATGCAGTGTGTGTATGTGTGTGTACTGTGGAGTTTAAAGTAATCTGATCTGGGAGCAGGTAAACCCCATTTTGCACAAGAAACAAAGAAACTTACCATTTTTTTACCCCGGAGGAGGCGGAGAGCCGACAGCCTCCATACGCAGTAACTCACGGTGGTGTACAGTAGAGTATAGATCCAAGCCAGGGAAATCAATAGAATATCATCTAGAAAGATAGTAATGGATTTCTAACTTAATGGGCTTAACAGGTCCATCGATTAGCAGGATTAACATCTGCAATACCTCAACAATCTGATTTGCATTTAAATGACTGTACACGGTGCTGACACCAATATAACAAAACAGACAAACGTACAGCACAGCACAGCTCCGCTCCACTGAGAGCCCACTGCGGTATAAATCTTCTTTTGTTTTGTTTTGTTTTTTTTAAAGCAAGAAGTTGCTGTGCAGACAGCTTGCAAACTTTGAGCAGTTTTCAATTTAGAAAAAGTCCAGACAAGGACGAAAAAGAAAGAACATAAACAGGAGCAGACTGGGCCTGAAGCTGTCTCCTGTAAGACTGAAACAGCCATAAGTCTTTTGGGGCAGCTCATCTGAGCCTCCCCGGTTAGATCCCAGGGAGGAAGCAGGGTGAGTGGCTGTGGAGATACAGCACGAGTGTGTGTGTGTGTGTGTGTGTGTGTGTGTGAAGATATGGGGGGTGGGGTGGTGGTGGTGGAGCAGAGCGAGGTGAGATGTTGGGAGGGCAGCGAGGTGGGGTGGGAGTTTGATGGACTGCGCTGTCACCTCCCGCTCAGCGATTTACGGTGGCGGGGCTGCTGACGAGCGCGGGGCAGTAAACAGGCCGGCCGGGGGCGTATTTCACAGAGAGCTGGCTTTTATGAAGAACACCAGGACGGATCTACCCACAGCTCCACCCGGCTCGCCGTGACGGATGGAGAAAGACGCATGACAAGCTTCATCATTGTTTGTAAATCTTAACTGTTCCCGCTCACTAACTCCAGAAGGCAATTTTGCGGAGACAGCGCGGCCTGCGGAGGGGGGAGGGCAGGGAGCGAGGGGAGGAGGCGAGGAGAGGGGAAAGGACAGCATGGCACTCCTGAAGGTTATTTGGATCTCTGTATTTGGCCAACTGATTAGCCCTCTCCGGGGAGGGAGATAAATCTGACAGGGTGCAGCTCGGCAGCAAGGCAGGAGGGGAGGGCAGGTACACTCAGCGCTCACACACACTTCCTCCTCCTGCACTCCACAGCAGGCGAGCCCAAGTGAAACAATTCAAGGATTAAACTGAGAGTTTAGGGGAGTGTTTGACCGTTGGATTTGGACACTTTCACTGTCCCACGCTGTCCATCAGATGGAGACACTCGGACACTGAGTGGATATGACAGAAGTAGGAGGAGCTAAAAAACTTATACTACTAAAAGATAAGATAATAAAACTTACTAAAAAGATAATTAAGATTATTTTCTGTCATGAATTATTCCATGAACGTCTGTCTGTATGAGAGCGGTATTGACAAAAAAGAATGAATAAAACTCCAATATTTTGAATTCTCAATCCTGAAGAGAGTCATTATTGAATTGAAAGCCTCTCATTTTAGGAGGTCTGTCTCTCTGGGACCACCCTCTGAGGACGTTGTTGTCTTGTAATGGAGCATGGAGACACACGGCAGGAGGCTGACACGGGGCCCCCAGGGGCCCTCACAGGAAACGGACAGGTGAAAGTTATAAACAAATGCGGTAGAAGGGGAGATGAGGGGGGGTCTCTGGGTTTTCTGAGATGCTGGTGGTGTCAGCAGTTTATCTCAAAGGATGTTATCTTTGTCCTAATGACACTCTCCCCCTATGTCCTGCATCAATGAGTAATAATATACAATAGGAGTTCCGTGAATGGAAAAGCAGACACTTCATTGTTTGATCCCTAAAGACGTCCTCATGAAGAATACAGCCTTTCTTAATTTGATCATATTTGAAGGAGCCATTAGATATTTTAACTTTAATGTACAATGTAAAAAACATAATTTATACATTGATATTGATATCCGTTTCTCTACAGCTGAGTCGGCGACAGGTGCTTCACAAGCTCAAGCTAAAACGAGAAAGATAGATTTCATTATCTAATTACTGTGTCTGTTTTATTCTGATCTATTTTTGCTAAAAGGTGAAGGCTGGAAAATATTTGTAGAAATAAAGGATTCACATTCTTCCGCTATAAAAAAGCACTGGAACAACTTCAACATAAGTGTCTGGATTTAAAAACTTAGGATTTAAAACTAGTGCCTTTAACTTATTGATGCTGTAGACAAAGATAAATAATATAAACCTTCTCACATAATTGCAAACTTAATTAACAAATGCTCAGTGAAACAAAATCACACTTATGCTCCATTTCAAGACCAGTGAAGAAATATTCCTCCCTCCCTCTGCCAGCTCTTCTATTATTATCTCTCTCATTGTGTGCTTGTATGAATTTGCTTTTTGTCTTTGCTATGTTCCTCAAATAATTTCCTGAAAACATTGAGCAACACACGCAATCTGATTTTAAGGCAACACAGAGGAGATTGCAGCTGAGATTTGGAGCTGAAGTGAATCAGAAATCTGAGATCACATCGGACTCATCTGACGGCAGTTCACTGGCTGTTTTGATTTTGTTAAGACAGCTCGTCTTTATTTGAAAATTGCATCAGAGAAGTTCAGGCAAGTACTGAAAATCTTACTTACTAATTTTATTTTAAGAAAAAACAATTTAATCGTATAACTATTGTTGTCTTGACCTGAGCGGAATCCTCTTAAGACATTAAACCACACTGTAGATAAAGTCTGGACAAAACGTTATGGGACCTAAAGCCATGGGTGTGTGTGTCACTCACAGGTGGCCGTGGTGTCAGAGTAGTTGTTGTTGTCCAGGTTGATGAAGGGTGGCACGTAGGTGGTGGAGCCCAGACCCGGGGTCAGGTAGGTGGCTGCTGAGTGGCAGGAGTGCATGCAGTATGGAGCGGACATGTTGTGGCTGGAGACACAGCCGTCACTGTAAGGCATCTGTTTCATATGAGAACACACACACACACACACACACATAGGCAATTTAACAAACGTTGTCCTGAACGTAACATAACATACGTAACGTAACATTACATCATAAAATAAAGGATTATATTAGGTTTCTACGATCTCATGATCATTTGAAAAATTATTTCCAATAACTTGAAATGTCTTGTTTTGTCTGATTAATAGTAAAGAATAAAATAAACTAATATCTCCAATGCATGGCAGCGTGTGGAGTGGCCATGAGGTAAAGCTCAAGCACACTCAAGGGGTAATCATTGTGTTTCAGAATTTAATGAGGACAGATTTAGAAAAGTTTGTTTTCAAATGAAATCCTGTTGGCTTCTTCGGATTTTCCTATTTAAAAAAATAAAATGTACAAACTCAGTGTTGCTTCACATTAGTTACGATATCAGCTCTGTTATTAATCCATTAAAATCAGTGGATATACACCAGCTTCTCTGACCACTTTTGTTTTCAAACATAAACAGAACTCTTCCCTTTGACGTGTAATTGTACAGTCATCCAAATCAGACGTTCACAGACTCCACTAAACTGAGCAGAAAAAATACAGACGTGACGGAAAATTAGCAGTGTTTGATTTCACAGGTCTCAGGCTTATTCTAAAAATGGGCTGCAACAAGACGCTGGCTTTCCCCAGTCCTCAGAAAACTTTAAAACGAGCTGTCTACTCAGCAGCAAGGCCACCTCAGCAAGGGTTTTCAATTTCACTTTTATGGAATTTGATTTCTGTCAGCCTGTAATATGTCACCCATATTGTCCACACCATCAATTCTCGGACAGCTTTATAAACTGTTATTTAAGCTACACTCAGCTCTTGTATTGGGCTGTGAAAAATACAGCAGAGATTGGACAGGAGTCTGGTTGTAAGGACACATGCAGCGCGCAGACAAAGAGCCCGCCGGTTCACACAGAAAGAAAGAAATCAGCTTTTACATCCAGTGTTTGTACCCAGGGTGAAGTTGTAAAGCCAGATAAATATTTATTACTTTCTCGGTGTTTACGGCTCGGTTGAATTTCATTTTAACCATCAAGGAACATTTTGAATCTTCTAACCCAACGAAATAAAGATGGACAACGGACATCGCAGCGCTGCAGAAGTGAGGTGACGATCGTCTCTCTCGCCCCCTGGTGGTTGGCTGCTGTATCGGCAGTAAATCGAATCAGCCATAGTGCAGCATGATTTAATTTAATTTTGGTGTCCAGCTTTAACATTCTTTTAGTTTCTGTCCTACAGGACCAACACATCTGCTGCCACATTAATGACCTGAAGATAACTGTGTTCATGTAGATTTTATGACACTAGTGAGAAATGACCCTGCAGATTTTTTACTACACCTGAGTTTGTTAAAATCTGAAAACTGTGGCAGGAATTTTCTCTCCGGTGAGGAGGAAGCCACACTTCGACCTGCTGACTCCTGGGGGGGCTTCCCTACCTCCCTGAGAGGGCCGATCTCTCCTTATCTGGCACCATCTCCTGTCTGGAAGCTCAACACCACCCTTATATTATTATCATCATCATCCACCTGCATGGCAGCCAAGCACCAGTGAGTGCACCGTGGAGGAGAGAAGGTGGTAGATGGCCTGACACTGATAAACCTCTGCTCCTCTAGGGGCTGTGGTTTGGTAGAGAGGAGCAATGAGGGCCTGAACATCACTAAATATTGACAAACACCATGTTATTACATTATCTGGATTCTTTAAAACAAACAACAAACAAATTAGTATTTCACTGCACAATGAGCTTATTCCAGAACACATGTTCTTTTATACTTTTAAATACCAAAAGAAATTAAAGAGAGTCAAGTCTGACATGAAAGAATAAGAACATTAATTTTTGCAGAGTACTAATGTAATGAATATCTCGGTGCTGATCTGGAACCACCAGAGGACGACTTATCAGCTGATGGAAGACGGCATGATGGCTCAAGATCAGCTAATAGACTAAAAGCCATCCCCCCTCTGCAGAAGCCATGTAAGCAAGTTTTTGAAACCTTGTATTTACACGTTATGAGGATCTGATTTCAACGTGTATTTGAAATGTGGTGATGTCCGTGGAGTCTGTAACTCCGCAACTAAGGACAAAGGTTGGTCTGCAACCTGTTAGAACAGTTTGATCTACTCTATGTAAGTTTACTTACCCCCTTCAAAAACCAACTGAATAAATGACCGTCCCAGATAAACTGACTGAGCACAGAAACACAGCGATAACAGGTTTGGAGACAAAATCCCAACTGAGCTCGTCATGGATAACCGAACGTGGAGCACAGCCCATTAACCTGGTGGTGAGGACGCGTAGAGGAGATGAGAAGAAGAAAGCCTTTTAAACTTCTGATTATTCTAACTCAGCTGTGATTGACTGCTTATTTTATTTCTACAGTGAAATTCAATCACGATAACAATCAATCTCTAGTTACAACCTGCGTATGCGCGGCACTGAAACTCATCTTCAAATAATCAGCTCTTCATGCAAATACAACAGAAGTGGTCCCTGAATTTGAATAACCATAACGTGCAGCCCCTCTCAGCCTGACACCACCACTGGAGATTCCATAAATCACAAAGGAGGATGGACAAATTATGCTAAAGAGTGCTAACTGATTAGCATTAATGTGCTCACTTTCTCCTTCAAGCGCTGAGGCATGGCGGTTTGTTCCTCTGCCGACAGACAATACCATTAACCTTTGCAATTCAGGCTCCGCCGTGCAGCGGCGGGTTAGCGGAGGCAGTGACCCCAAAACTAGATGTTGCTACTGGGACGGGTGGGGGGGACAAACACTCTTCATAAGGGCTGGGCGGGTACAAAAACACCAGAGAACACTGGAGAGTTATAGATCTAATTTGCTTCATGCACATAGTCATCGCATTTGACACAACAGAGATACATTCAAACATAAATCAGCCTGAGTATGCACGTGTGTGTGTGTGTGTCCTGCCTATGTTATGCCATGAGGCACTAAAACCAACACATTAATCCATCTCTAATGAAAACAAAAGAAATAAGTTCATTGCTTTGTGCAATAGTAATTTATATACATATATTTAGGTTCACAAGGTCACACACACACTTGCCATGTTAAAATATACAAAAATTGCTTTTATTTAATTTCAAACAAAACAGGAGAATATAAATGTGATTATATAACAGAGCATACACAGCTCAGGCTCTCCTGACGTTAGTAAATTAAACACACGCTGCAGCAGGAAACAGCATCAACACTTTCGACAATGTACCAGTCCGTTAATCTAAAATTGAGCGGGGAATAATAATCTGTGCACTGCAGGAGAATAGCTGCTACATTATCAGCATGCTCAGTCACTGATTATAACTGATGCAGAGTGAGTCACCTGGTACTGCTGGTAGTTGTACAGATTGTTGTAGTAGGTCGGGTAGCGTGGCGGCTGGTACCAGTTGTAATAGGAGGTTTCCATCAGCAAGTCAGACGCTCCCTCAGCGTGAGCCCTAACGCCGGCCGGCGGGCTGGAGGACGAGTGACTCCCTGGACCCATTCACACATACAGAGGGAAGACACACGCCACACAAATAAGACAACCATTGACACAGATGGTGAATTTGTTTTTATATTTGTGTGTGGGTGTTTTGAGGTCACAGCTGCCTTCAGAGCAGAGGGGTTTTTTTTATATATCAATTTAGTCTTTGCTGGTTATGTTTCAAGAAAATAAGTCCAGCTGGAAACGTGAGCGTTTCTGATTCTCCATGCATGCAGCAGCTCAACTCAACTCAATGAATGTTTTAAAATATGATATCAGATCTGCTGATTAATCTTTTAAAGGCAACAAAGATACATAACGAACTGCACAAGACCCTTTCAGTCACACCATCCCATCCTCAATCCACTGTCAATAGCACCATCTGCAGGCGACAGCTGCACTCCCTGAAAAACCAACTGATACACCACAGCACAGAAATGTGACTTCATATCAGCATAAATAAGACCATTAAATCCCCATTACTTATTATCTGCCGTTCTTTCCATATCTACAAGGCCACATTCTTCTCAGGCAGAAACTGCTCACACAACGAAGACACTGTGCAGCCAGAGATAATGACATTTGTTGTCCCCGTTCAAACTCTTCAGTCATCAGCGATTCACTGAGTGCTCGACTCCTTTTTCCACCTCAGTTGCCACAGTCGCCAAGCTGACACGTTCACACAGAGCAGGAGGAGCGCAGCCTTGACCAGACCCATGTTCTCCTCCTGAACTGTATTATCTGCCCAAGCAGGAACTTGTATCTGTCCTCCCTGCCTCTGCACAAGATCTGAATCCACTTTCACATTTGTTTTTCCATGAAAACAGTTTATTCTGTGCCTTTAAACTTGTTATTTCATTGATGTTAGTGTATTGAACTGGACGTGAACACATCTCTAAAATTGCCTGAGTGGAGTGGCGTGTTGTTTGGACTGTGCTCCTGTATGCTCCATACTTCACCTGTGAGAGCCAGAGAGGAAGTGGAGGGGCTGCTCGTCAGTGTCGGGGACCGTCCGTCCGCGGAGAACCGGCAGTCGGCGCCAGCTTCATTCTTCACCAGAACCTCAAGTCCAGGCAGAGTCACCGGACGGTGTATCCCAAGCTCCTCCTCCTGAGCATGCTGCCTCCTCAGGGCGACCTGGAGGAGAGGAGAGAACTGATGTGAGGCAGAGTCTCAGACAGTATCTGCCTACTACACAATAACTACCCTACTATTAGAATTTAATAACACTAATGGTTGTGAGGTAAATGACAATAACACACCTTTGTTTTGTCCTTTTTCAGTGAGGGGAGGGGCTGATATGATGTTGATAAATAATAAATACAAAAAACAAAAAACATTACAAACACTAAAAAAAAGCACAATAGCATCAATTATGAACAAAATCCCATGTATGTGCTTTAATTTGTATTAACATGAAAAATGATTAAGTTGTGATAAAGTTTAGCTAGCAGTTTTACTTTAGGACACAAACTGAGAGACATATTAAGTAAACTTGTCTCCATTAATTAAGATGTAGATGGGTCATGTTAATCCCTGCTAATCAGCTGTCTCTAACATGTAATGAGGAATAAATAAAACATTTTAATATTGTCGGTTAACACGGTTAAGTTGTTATGAAGTTAAGCTAGCAGTTTGTAAACAAGGTACATCTTAGTTAGCCGTGTTAGTACATATGTAAACGTGCCTCCATTAATTAAGATGAAGATGGGTCATGTTAATCCCTGCTAATCAGCTGTCTCTAACATGTAATGAGGAATAAATAAAACATTTTAATATTGTCGGTTAACACGGTTAAGTTGTTATGAAGTTAAGCTAGCAGTTTGTAAACAAGGTACATCTTAGTTAGCCGTGTTAGTACATATGTAAACGTGTCTCCATTAATTAAGATGAAGATGGGTCATGTCAATTAGTCTCTAACATGTCATGAAAAATAAAAAAAAAAATCTTAAATGCCATCCATTAACACCTGTCTCTGAGCTCGACGCGCTAACAGGTGCGACGCTCGGTTACCTGCGCCGCCATGACTCGCTGTCTCTCCGCTATCAGTTTGCACTTGGCGCACTCGCAGTCCTTCCAGTTGCAGAAGCGCTTGTGTCCCTTCAGCGGAGACACGAAGCCGTGGTTCCTGCAGCGGGAGCACTTGGGCATCCTGGTGGGCCTGGTGCGGTCGGAGGGCGGGGAGAGGGGCGCGCTGCTTTCCGGCGGCACCTGTCCGCCCTGCGGGTCCTTGTCCATGACGGAGGTGGAGTGGTCCCTGTCGCAGGAGGACCCGTGGCCTGGGTGGAGGAGCTGCCGCCGGGTGATGGCTGTGCTGGTGCCAGGCTGGAGGATATAAGATCACCCGCCCTCCCCGCAGGGAGTCAGCCCAATTTGGGGAGGAAACCAACTGGAAACAACTGGGACGTGGGAGAGATGACTGAGGACAGGGTCATGCGGCTCTCTGTCAACTGTCTTTTTATCTGCTGCCCTGAACCGACCCGCAGCTGGGAGAGACTGGACTGTGGATTATCTGCTGGAGAAGTTATTTTTCTCAAAGAGGCACCAGATACTGGTGCAGGATGTCCTTCAGGAGACACAGACCTCCACCAGGCCCAGACACAATCACATCATTCAGGAGGGCCAGAAGAGCAAGAGATGGAGTGGGAAACTGTTTATTCCATCAATAACCGGGTTTATAACATCACAGACAGGGGTACACATGTTTAAAACATTCATCGCTGATTGAGATCACGGGAGGAGTTACTGGGAGTAATGGTAGTCTAAATATTTTTGTTGTTGGTTTGATTGACAGCTGGCATCCTGTTTTTATTTCCATTGCCACCACCTACTTCAATTTATTTTGTTGTTGTTCATCTCTGCAGCTTAGTGTTTTGTTAAGAAACCTGAATATATCCTGCATCACCTGAGCACGACGGAGTATTCTCGCTGCACTGATGCCTGCTATCCTCCATCTCTGGCTGCTTTGCTGATGACGCAGTATTAATATGATTATATGTCAAGTCATATGTTTAGGTTTATGGTATGTCAGTATTATATGTCAAGGTGATGTCTCACTAACTAAATATTGTTGTAACATTCCTTACATTCAGATCCATGAATCGTCTCCTGTGGAAGAAGTGAGAATGTAAATTTAAATAAAAGCTTTTTTTAAAGAAAGTAGATTGAGGCACTGATAATAATACATAATATTAATAACAACAATAATAAATGTATAAACATAGTGCTTTAAACAATTTCAAGTCAAATACAGAAATAAATAACTATGAACAGGATGAATGCAGGATGAATATTACAGCATAAGATGTAAACTGTCCCTATCAGGTAATTGTAAAAAGAATACATATCATTATAAATTCTTATTCTGCATATAGATTCCCATGAAACTGCAGACAGAGTCCTGAACCACATTTCAGTTTACAGAGTCACATTTAACCATTTCCTTCTGTCATCCAATATGAAAGTGAATATTTAATTTGTTTTACTCGTCTCTTAAACCCGCCTCAGCCTCCCCTCGGAGCAGAGATTATTGTTAGCTATTATTACTCTGCTGTAATATCTGAGTATCAAGCCACTAAAACATATTTACTGTAGCTCTTCTTTTTCATGGCGGCTCATATGCTGCACGCTGAATTAATTCACCAGGCTTGACTGAGCTCAGACTGAATTAACCTCCACACCAGTCAGCCCGTCAGGTGAGAGGATTTATGTGCAGGGAGGGAAGCGAGGTGAAACACAAAAGGCACCCAATTAAAATCCATGCACCCGCCACAAGGAAAGGTGCTGCTGCTGGTGGAGGTTGGGGGGGGGGGGGGGGGGGGGGGGACACAGGGGGGGGGGGGGGGGTTAACCAATTAAAAAGCAGGCGTCCACACAGCACTCAATCACCCGCTCAAGATAAATAACTGCATCACATCATTGCCTCTGTAGCATACGGTGATAATGATGGATTAAAATGGAGCAATAAAGTGTGCAATTTAACACCTTTAACAGTTCCATGAGTCGGACTCCTCCGTCACCTGCAGGGCACCGGGTGGAGAGTGAAGCAGCAAACAGTCCTCACACCCAGAGCTGGTGTTTAATGACAAGACAGAAATATACAGAAACAGGAGGAAGAGGAGCAGGTCAGTGTGCTGCAGTATCGGCTCATCCCAACTGAGGGAGCCACTGAGCTGGAGAGAATCAGCCAGGTCGAAGGATTTCACAAGATCTAATAAAGTCTGAATAATAAACATAGGCTTTAACACAGTGTAATGTAACACAGTGAAGCAGCTACAGAGGAAGTACTAATAAAAATCAACAGCAGCAATGATAGCAGTCAATGTTTATAGCAACAATGAAAATAAAATTGGTTTTAAATTCAAATGATGGTTGAGTGACAAACCTGGAAGATGCTGCTGTGGAGCCAGAACGTGAGGAAAGAGAACAGAGAGGCAGGTGTCAGGTTTTTTAGTAATTAAAATCATTTAATCATTCATGTCATGAGCCTGAAAAACACTTATTTTATTATATTATATATTATTATTCATTAATTATTGTATTATATTATATATTATTAATTATCATCATATTAATCTTGTATAGTTCTTTTAATTTCAATTGATTGAAATACATCAAAACAGAAACCAGACCTTTCCATTATATAAATCCAGAAGACATAAAACAACTGTTTTGTACAATCAGGGCAGTGAATCCAAACACTGAGGCGCAGGTACCTCAGAGGAACAGAAATGCTGTTGATCTAACACAATCTCAACAGTTCTTTGTTTCTGGAGCATTACAGACATTCCCTGTGAGTTCATAGAAGATTGATTCACTTTTAAAAAGCTTCTGTCTGGTGTTTAAAACCCTTGCAGACGTTGAGAGACAGGATAGAACACAACAGAGGCCAGCGCAGGTAAAGTCAGTGCGATTGACTCTCCCGGCCAGGAGGTGGCAGTAATGCACCTCCAAGCTGGAGGAAGCAGAGAGGGAAGCCCTCCAGTTTCCCACCAAAAGTTAATGATGTCTTTAAAGTTATCTCTATTATCTAAACCCACAGATTAATGAATGCAGTAAAACACACCTTTGATGTCCACCCGGTCTGGAGAAACACCCGCTGCTGGAACAGGCCTCTCTAACCTGAGGGACCACGGGCAGGACACGTCACAGGCTGCGTTCAAACAAAGTCTCCTCCTCTCGGGAACACAGAACTCTAAATACTATGACGGAGTACTCCATGCTGTGCTCTGACGCAGAATGACGCGTGTCCACGTGTAACGACCGGTGGCGGTTTCGGGCGCATTTTGTCTCCTTTCCTCTGCTAAAGAGACAAGTTAGGAAGCAGTCAAGCTTCTTCTCCGTGTCTTTTAAAGAATGTGCTCACTCAGTTGTCGAGCATTAATTTGAATGAATAAGTGAGATTAAAACGTTTGTTGTCTCCTCACCGTAAAATAAAACATGATGGAGACAGTAAGATGGAGTTCAGTCTAGAATGTCCTCAAATTAGTTGAAATTATTAAATTAAATTATTTATAACCACAAATTAAAATTACAATATATTAGCACCACAAATCATCCAATGTCTGTAAGAACTTCATATACTGTATATTTTTACACATCATTGTGTTTATATATTTAAATTATTATTTTTCCATTACTCGTTTCTGATCATGTGATAATAACAACTGAACCTAATTCATGATCATTTCCCTGCAATTGAACAACTAAAGGATTATTCATATCTTTGAGTTTGAGTGGATCTACAATTTAAATGATTGATATTCATCTGCAAACTGTTTTCATGACTTAAGCAGAGTAAAAAGTTCTGTTCTGGCCTATTAACTGTAATGGAATAAGCTTAGTCTGAAAAGTAAATACTACAGTAAAGTACAAATATTCCAGAGAAATACTTCAATATATGTACTTGCCTTCCTCTGCTGTATATTTTAGAAACAATTGTTTGACTCATCATTACACTGTGAATACACCATCTTAATTTTAATCTAACATTATTACCTGAAACACGTCAGTATTAGTATCAATCATAAATACCTTGTGTGCATCTATTCCAGTTAAAATCAAACATTCAATGACGACACTTGACACAATAATTTCTTGTAAAATTCTGTTGATAAAAAAGGACTCCCATGACACTCAGAGAAGGCTTAAGAGGATTCACATGAATTACACAAGGTACAACATATTTCTTAAAGAAGATTACGAGTATGAAAGAGGATTTATAAATTGTTTTATAACTGTTAAAATCTTCAGCTTTGGACACGCACACACTGCAGTTGTATGGTTTATCGTTGAGCGCACGAACGGAACACTTGGAGGTTAGTGTGAAGCAGCAACTCTGGCTTCAGCTCTAATATCAAAACTAATCACGAACACTCCCTCGTGGTGTAAACCTGAAAATAAATATTTTATGGCTCAAACTCGAATAAATAACCTCCTATATGCCAGTGTTATTATACAGCAGAAATACTGTGCCCACATGGAACCAGGCATTTTAATGGCTTCACTTTTCCAACCAGATCACTTCTTCCTGTTTCTATTCCTAATAAATACAATCAAACCGTTACTAACAGCGTAGCTACAGGTGGCTGGCAGAATTTTGACCATTGTACAGAGAAGAGTGTGTGAACTGATCTGTAACATCCCGAGCGTGGACCGAACCACACGGAGAGACGCCGACGCTGCTGTGGTTGCTTCACTGATGTTGGAGTTAGGTGAAGCAGAACCAGTCCCATTTCACACACATGACAAACACCTGCTGCAGAGACAGAATCACACAGTTCCAGCTCAACGTTCACTGGTTTACGGTACACCGCCTGGCCTGAAGTATCTGGGTGACTCAAGGTTTAATTTTCAGCCTTGTATCTTTTGGCTTTTGTTGAACTCATACACAGTCCAGAATGGTTATCTTTATCTGCATCGTAGAGGCTGAATAATATCAGAGCAGGAACTTGTGTTTTGAACTGATCTTAATGGTGCTTGAAAGATTAATAAATGTGCGTCTGCATACTTCTGGCCATATAGTGATAGGTACAGTAACTAAATAAAGTGAATAATCTCATTTTCTGTTGTGATTATGGATGATTAAAAAAAGACCACGGAGCAGAGCCATAGGTAAAGTGTGCGTGTACGTATATGATTCAGTTTACAGTATCAAACAAGGACTGGAAAGTGCTGCTGAGGATAAAAATCAAACTCTGGACTTCACAGGAAATTACTTCAGGAGGAATCTTGATCTGCCTGTTGATGTCGACAGGTCAGGAGGATGACGTCACTGCGTAGCCCTTCATCGCTCTCAACGCTCTGCCTATGTTCTTCAAGACCGATCGTCTGTTCACGTGTGAGAAAATATAACATCGACATCGAGTCCAGCTGACCGTCAGCTTCATGTCAACACTTGATATGAATTCCAGTTTCAGGTCCGTAATAATTGGTTTCTGGTGCGGAGTGAAATGCGGGGGATGGGGACGAGGAGTCTGAAGGACACAAAGATGTCTTCAACACAGCTGCTGTTACCTGATTGTGCTTTTCTCACCTCCTGAGGGGATGTTACAGCCACAGAGGACCAGTGACACAAACACTCAACATCGAACAAATTTCAGCTCGGCTGCTTCCACTGAGAGAAGGTTGAGAGAGAAGAGCAGGAGCCTCACGTTGTCTGAGGAGTCGAGCATGTCGTCGCTCCAGAGGGAGTAGCAGCTCCTGTTACTGCATGTGTGAACAGCTTCTTAAATATGACCTACAAGAGGAGTGTGCGTACCTGCCGCACAGTCCAACTCCCCAAACTCCAGATAGCTTAACAAGGGACGGGGATAAAGAGGAGAAGAAGTTTCAGCCTGCTCCTCTCTGAGCCAGATTCCACCGGCACAAACCAGCAGATGTCCACGGTTCACGTTACACAGGGCTTGCGTTGGTCTGGTGCTAGCCCATCTGTATCTGACCAGAGTATATGGTGAGGAGGAGCATAATGGAGAAGCCCGTCAGCAGGCCGGCGTTCTGGATGGCAAACGTGAGAAGGAAGCTGCTGCCGCCGGCATCCTCTTCCTCACGACACACCTCGTTCATCTCTGGGAACTGAAAGGAATCAGACAGAGACAGAGTTCAAACTCCACAGTCACTTAAAGGGAAACATCCAAGTCACCAGACAGCCTGTGGGATCAGCTGACCATGTCTGCCAGGGCAATGTAGAGGAACATCCCTCCTGCCAGGGCGAAGATCCAGTTGGGTGAGAAGCTGTTGCCGGCCAGGATGCCAAAGCCCATTCCCAGGTAACAGCAACAGGCAGACAGGAAGTTGAAGAAAAGAGCCTGCTGTATGCTCATGCCGGCGTTCAACAGGATCACAAAGTCTCCTGGAGACACAACAACAGGAGAAGAAGCTGCATCAAACACTTGAACATGAAAATAGAAATATATTTTTAAAATAATTCTGAAACTGTTGTGAAAGTTCCAGTGAAGCCAGCCTGACTCACCCAGCTCGTGGGGGAACTCCTCACACAGGATGGCCACGGATGTGCTGATGCCCTGGAAGACGGACGAGGTGAAGGACGCTCCGATGGCCAAGCCATCGATGAAGTTGTGCAGACCGTCACTCAGCGTGATCATCCATGCCAGCGTGCCGATGTCAGAGTATCTCGTCCCCTTCAGCCAGTAGCAGCCACCACCTCCTCCAGACCTCCCGGCCTTGTCTGGCCTCTGGGAGTCCTAAAAAACACGCGTGTGGATGGAGCAGCATGACAATATCACACTGACTGATTCCCTCAAACCACCTCTGATCCTCGTTCATACCTGCGGCGTCTGCGCCGGGCTGAGCATGAGCTCGCCCTCGCCAGCGTCCACCTTGCCTGCAGCCAGACTGTTGGCTTCTCCGTTCTGCTGCAGCTTCTCCTTCTCACCCTCCTCCAAATCCCTGTCAGGTGACGAGCAGCGATCGGCCGTGGCGTAATGGCTGTGGCCGTGGCTCTGACAGACGGTGAGAAGACACAGACACTGGGATCTTACAACGGCAGTTTTTTTATTCATGGATTCTCTTCCTGGAGTTTCATGTTGTTGTTGTTGTTGTTGTATTTGAGCCGTGATTCTCCTGCTCGGCTGTTTATGTGTGAAACGCGCCATGTTAAAATCTTCCTCTGAGTTCGTCAAACATCAAAGCGAGTTGGCTGCCTGGTGCAGAGAGTCGCAAGAGAAGCTGCAGCGATGCGAGAGCTAATGTGGGTCAAAGAGCATCAGTAATTGGATCAGGATGGGGGCATGTTAGCTGTTTAATCATCCGCCTGAGCCATGAAGACCAAACCACAGAAACCACAAGGGGGTGCAAATGCCCCACATTCCTCCACTTCTATTTGTGAATGAAGCAGCAGCACTGACAGAGTGAGTTCACGCCTGGAGCGTTTAGTGAGGACGGTTAGATGTTTTAAGCACTGCTGCTGCACTTTCGTGGAACTGTCAGATGTGCTAGAAAAACACATACATGACCAGTGCATGTAGGCAAACAGACTCGGGGATGTTACTGAGAAACCCGAACAGGTCTGGCTTGTTGTGGAGTTCCCTGAAGAGTGAGAACACGCTGCTGTACACACACCACAGGCAGGAATCACGAGTCTGAGACACGAGCGTGTTCACTTCACGTGTCATCATACTCACCCCGTTCTTCTGTTTCAGCAGCACTTTGAGAACCTTCTCCGTGAAGAAGAAGAGGTAAAACCCTCCGAACACCACCGCAGACTTGGACACGTAGAAATCCACCATGGGGTCAAAACCAAACGCCTGGCACGCAGGAAAGAAAGCAGAGTTAGTGATGAACATTAGCATTAGTTACTGGTCATGAGGTGTCAATGAGGTGTTATCTAAAACGTGTGTGATCACAGGTGTTAGGCGTAAACAGTGAGTTGACAGGATGTCAACAGGACGTGTGGGGTCGCCGGTTTTCTGTTTACGAGAAAATAAAATCATTTCAGTGTTTTATTCTAAGAGTCAAGGTCACCGAACAAAAGCTGTTTACCTCGGCTGGTGGTTTTTGTTGGATAGGTTTAATTTGTCCATCGTTTCATGAACATATAAACAATATCTTTGAATATTTCCAGATCTAGAAGCACCTTCCGATCTGAGAGACACGTAAATGTCTCCCTTCACACTCCCCTTCCTCTCCAGGGTGTACAAATGATTTTCTCTGATGATCTCATCTCAATTAAACTGATCCTGTGACTTACACAATAACTATTGTTTAACTGTAATTAACCGGATGGGTGTGCACAGCGTTTAGAAAGCATTTACAGGATTGTTGGCCCATAGCTTGTGTTTGTTCAGCTTCTACTCATTTACTGATGTGAGATGTTCCTACAGCATTATGGGAGATCAACACTGACACATGAGTGATGACATGTGGGCTTAAACAAAGTGGAAAATTTAAAGGAACACACCCAAAATCTCAAACAGAAGCATCGCGCATGTAACTGTTTACACTTGGGATTTTAAAACCGGCGGAATGTTTGACGTAATAACATGAGTCATAATCAGACATTATGTTGTAGCATTTAAACAGGAAGATAAAAGGAATGTTCTGTTCATTTAAATATGAAGGAAATAATGTTGTATTCTTATCTTCTGAATTGGGATGTAGTAATTCCTGTTGCTTATGCAATATCTCTGTTCACGGCTCTGAGCTACAGCGACACTACCTCTGGGATGAGCTGAAACAGGGCGTTGGAGTAGAGTGTGCCAATGGCCAGGGCTATGAAGTAGAGCAGCAGTCGCTTGTAAAAGGTTTTCTTCATGAAGGGCACCACGCTCGCCCCCACCAGCGAACACAGAGAGATGAGTGTCACACACAGGATCCCATAACCCCACACTGATCGACAGAGAGGAAGTGGGAAGAGAAGAGGGCGAGTTAATTCAGAGAACAAATGACCAAGAACACCAGTTAGTTATTCCCCTGAAAAGAAAAGAATTGGATTAAATCAACCTGAGAAGAGAGAATTTAAAGAAACAATGGGTCATTGAAACAGAAATGACACCACCTTTCATTTGCAAGTGGAGATGATGATGATTGTCTAAGGCCCCATGTGTTTCATTTGTTAACAAACAGGATGCAATTAAGGTGTAATTACAGTTCACAGACAAAATACACACACACACACACACACACACACACACACACACACAGCCTTTGTCGCTGTCTCCTCAGGTGCGTCTGTCCTCGCCTCGGGGCGAACACTTGTTACGGGTAAGAGACACAGGGATCAAAACAACTTTAAATAGCTCAACTATAGCAGGAGAGCTGCAAATGAGGAGTCACGTTTCAATTTGAAGGATGTTGTTACGGTGCTGCGCTCCGTTTCTCCAGGACTGTCACAAACAACAGACGCATTAATCCCTTGGTCAAAAGAAAATAAAGTTATTAAGGCGTTTTAGCTGTTTCACTAGCTGCACGGCGGGAGAGCGAGAGGTGCACTCTCTTTCTGAGAAATCTGACAAAGCTGGCCAACATCTCACTTACAAGAAAGAGTGCACGCACGCACACACACACACAGCCCATCAGATGATCTGCGCAGCAGTGGAGGTAGAGCAGAACCAAAGAGTTTTCCCTGGTGATAGAGGCACAGAGAGAAGAGCAAAGGCAGAAAGGAAGGAAGGAAGGAAGGAAGGAAGGAAGGAAGGAAGGAAGGAGATAAGACGCCAGGAAACCAGGCATGCCGTTTCTAAACAGCCGTGTGACACTACAGTGAAGTGATGAGGTTTTCAGCCGCCGTGCTTGTGTGGTTGAAAAGCAAAGGTTTATGTGAAGTGATCACGTGATGAGATAAAGGTGTGAGGGCAGGTTATCAAACCTCTGGCAGCAGCTGCAGGATGGCATTGGAGAATAGCGTGCCGATGGCAAGAGCGATGAGAAAGACGATGGTGTGTTTCATAAAGCGCGTCTTCATCAGGGGCACGCTGAGGACTCCGGTGAGTGAGAAGAGATTGATCACCGTCACACTCAGGAAAGAAAAGCCCCACACTGGGGATGGAGTGACGGAAAGCGTAGCATTAAAACAAACATCATGCACGATGCGTGAGATTCATAATAATAAGAAAATTAGAAGCACTGACGCCCGGGGAATCCTGTCCATTATTCTGTAAATGTCACTCTTCATAAAGAAAAAAGTATTATTGGATCAAACCCAACACCTGCAGAAAAACAAAGATTGTGGTTATGGGATAAAGTCTGAGTGTCCGTTCTGTCCAAGGCTGCAGTACCTGAAACGTTCAGGAGAAAAAAAGGGTGATTAATGTTCTGTGGCGTTAGTCCTCATGATGAGAGAGGAAACAAAAACAAGATTAACAGAATGTGCAGTAAATAGCACATAAGTCACAAGATAAAGAAGGAGAGACACATTTAATAATGGGACCAAAGAAGAGAACAAAGGAGGTTCTATAAAAATCTAAATCAATGATATGTGTGTTTTTCAAATGAAATCAGATACAACTTCTCTGAGTGTCTGAGCTAAAAGTCTGGGAAATGTGTCCATGTGAGATGACATTTAAAGAAAGTTTTTAACAGGCAGCAGTGGCTCTACTCAGGCTCCATCCATCCAACCCGGAGAACCACCTGTAGCTTCTTCACACGTGAAAGACAAACTACAGAAGATGACTGTGCCCATTTTCCTGAGAAAACGTGTCTGGAGGGCTCGGTCATCTGCATAAAACATGTTTGTCCCTGTTTGAAAACAACAAATTGTGTTTAAACATGTTAAGACAAAAAAGAAGGTGCCCCCAGGACCGAACCTTGGGGCACATCACAAGGAATATTCACTGTTAAAACACAACTGGTAAAGCAAGCAAAGCAGATCTCAAAGATAAGATTACAGACATCTAGAATGCTTTTCAACCGAGGGGTCCAAACCAAAGCTTTTTTATGAACACTGGAAAACAGCAAGACAATAACCTGCAATAGGTCTGCTGACGAGAAGTCAAACACCAACTTTAAAGACGTGTTAGGGTCAAGGGGTCAAGGACACATGTCTTGAGAGAAACACATCATCACCATAAATCATGTCAAGTTGCATGTGACAGGAAGAACAGGTTGAAAAAGTGCCAGATGTCAGCTGTGCAACAGAGACATATTCTCAGGGACATCTCTTCCCTCTGAGTTGATAGAACAACCCAGGCAGAGAAAAAACAGCCCTGAAGCCAAAATAAACTGCCTGCAGTGAGAGTGAGAGTGTGAGAGACAGAGAGAGAGAGAGAGAGAGAGAGAGAGAGAGAGAGAGCAAGAGCGAGAGAGAGAGACTCTTCTCCTCTAATGCTAATAATGATAATGATAATGATGGGTTAAAAGGACGAAGTGAAATCTGCGAGTGTGTTATAAAGACCGGAGTCAACTAAGAAGATTTGTTGCCTAAAGTCGTGTCTTGCGTTGGAGAAAGTGTTGTTTCTCTCTCTGAGCTGAAGCGGTGCTGCCACAGCCTTCAGGGCCTTCGATCACTTAAGGTCAGCAGCTTTTCCAAGTCTGTCATTAAAGCAGTTTCTATTCCAGCCTCAGACTTTAAAGCCTGTTTAGTTCAGAACTAACTGGAAGGCTCATGAAACAACAGATAACACTCAACGTCCTGTTTTCAGAACTACAAATTCGATGCAGATGTTAAAATGGCTCTGCAGTGTGCATGGAGACACAGCCACGGAGCGAAGAGCAGCTGAGGCTCACCTGGTGTCGGCTGCATACTGCTGCTGCTGGCTGATGCAGGGTTGTGAAAACTAAAGGATGTGTTGGTTTTTAGGCCAAACTGAGAATTGTAATCAGACCCTTGGCTCAGCCTTGTGAATGCTTATTTTGGCCGTGATTTCTTTTAGGGGATAGGATAACATCACTATCTCCAGGCAACAAAACATTTAACAGTCAGAAATCTGTTGGAAACTTCTCACTGAGCCAAGGTTCTGTTCACGTCCCAGGAAAATGGAGAGAGCACAGGGAAAACCTGGAGTTACATCATGGAGACATCTCCATCATCAATGGAGAAACATTATCTAAGATACATCAAATGTACAGAGATACAGAGACATCAAAAATACCATCAGTGTTAATTGTTATAAAAATGGCATTAATAGTGAATGAACAAGTATAACAGGTCACCTTCAGCTCCTGAGGGTCTGGGGGCGGGCTCAGAGCTCAGCGTGTCCTCTTTTTGCATTCTGCAGGATCCAGCATCCAGCTGCTGCAGCATGGTGGGGCACAGCTCCGTTAAACCCTGCCCGTCCAGCCGGGACTGCTCACTAATGCTGTAAATGGCCAATGTGTCTGCAGGCAGACACTGGAAATGAAAACAAACCCACCTGTCAGCGAAGCCAAGGAAACAACTGACGGAGCCTGTGGGCCTTAGAGTCGGAATTTTCTTTCATTCTTGAAAACGTCAACCCACAAATGAACAACAAATATAATGTGACTATTTAAATTTTATAATGAAGATGCCACAGTTAAAACTTTGTCATAAGTTCCAGCTGTCACGGATGTTGAGCTCTGAGGATTCTGAGAAATGACTCAGCTCAGTACAGCGACTGTAATTCCATCTGCATTTCCAGGAACCTAGAGAGCACCTGTACATGTTTAAAACTATCTACAAACACATCAGCAGGTGAGACAACCTGAAATTAGCATCTGTCTCAACACAAGCACGTGGAAATCTCACAAATGAGGAGAAACGCAACGTGGTAACACCACGTGGGAACTTAAGGATGTGAAAAATTTGAAATGTTCCAAGCATCTGGAACCAATGGGTCCAGCTATCACCTGTGAACTGTTCTCCGGGTCAAATATAGTTGAATACCGTGGTAGCTGCACTGGCACTGACTGCCACCATCGATGACGTAAGACAGGGATTTTGTTCTCACCTTGGACCTGTTGGATTTGGGCGGTGGGCTTGTGGGGGACTCAGCCACATTGCTGCTTTTGCTGTCCCCTTCAGTTTGATCCTGGCTGAGGAGGGCGAGCAGGGAGCGCAGCTGGGGCACCGTGATGGTGGTGTTGTCGCCATAGCGGGTCAGAAGGTCCCGGAGCACCTGGGCCGGAGACTGGGTCTGACTTTCCCCCTGAGCCGTCACAAAGCCCAAGGGACAGAGCAGCACGGCCAATGTCAGGGCGAACATGAGCAGCACCCAGAGGGAGGGGACGGTGGTCAAGACACGGCCATGAAGGAAGGACTTGAGCATGGTGTCTTCACTGGCTGGAGGACAATGATCTGTGAAGGGAGAAGGAGCGAGTGTGAATAAAACTGCTTTATAACCAGATATGAGCACAGTTTGAAAAACACACAGCAAACACTGCTCTGTCAGTGGTTAATGGTGTAAAGAATGAACTGTCTGAAAACCAGCTGAGTGCGAACGGAAGGGAGGAGACAAACCAGGTTAGTCTGCTGGTTTTTAAATAGTGAACTTTAACCCTAACATTTAAAAAATGTCCAATAAGCCAACTGATGTCATATGAAGACACTTATGCTCAGGTTAATACGGCTGGCACACACGGAGAGAGCAGAAATCTAAACGTGAAGAAGTCATGTTGACTCTCATCTGGGCTTGTGGGGGACTTGTGGACCATTAAACTATAGGAACAACAAAACATATTGATAGTGATCCTGAATGAGTCGTCTCTATGGGCTATTGATGTAGTGGAATGACATGGGAGCAGCATGCTATCTAAGGACACGTCTCAACCACTGACAGAGCGACAGGGCGTCACTGTGTTATTGCAAGACACCAGCAAAGAGAAACAGAGACAAGAAAACATCTCTGCAAACCACGAATGACAACTGAAGCGGATCAAATCTCACGCATATAGTATGTTTAAATCGATTGTATTTTGTGGAGGATCTTTGGTTTAACGCCACATTTTTAGATATTCTTCCTCTGTGGTTCAGAACCGGCGAGCTGGTACCTTAACCTGGTCTTATATTGCAGCAGAGGCACACCCAGAAACGAAAACTCAAACACTAGTCGATGATGGACCGAAAGCACTCGAGTTGAACTAACACTGCTGCCAATTCCAGACAACAGCAGCACACACCCATCACACATTCACTGGCAGACATACAAATATCATAAACTAACAAACTGATGCAACGACTGCACGGAACTCAAACCAGCATAAAGATCTGCATCGCCCCCAGTGCATGTTTGGTATGGAGCTGTCAGCCCTGGGCATGATGTAGGCTGGCCAACAGAAGATGAAGACAAAGATGATGAAGAGGGTGTGTATGGTATGTGAACACAGACACGTTAACATACCATACATACCAAGGACTGTGATCAACGCACAACCCACGCAAACATAACCCCTATATTTACATTTGTGAACCGGTGTGCAGATATATATCAGGTACGATGACAATGAAGACCTTGAATCTAGGGCGTCCTTTTCGTTGTGTAAATGACCACGAGTCACATACAGGGCACTGTGATGTTCGCATCTCCTGCTTACAGAGCACCAATTCATTTCAGGATGCCCAGCCAACACACCATACTGAGGTGAATAAACACACCATTCACTTTAAGAACACGTCTGCAAAACCCTTTTCCTCCAGGAACACTAATTACAGATCCGTGTAAAGCGGCAGTGTGTCTGCCCTGAGGCTCTCAGCCGAGCCATGCCCACAGGATACCTGGGAGCAGAGACGGGAGTCAGGGGGAAAAGCAATGCCAGAGGAGACAGAAGGGCTCTTCAGGAATGCAGTCAACTGTGGACGAGAGAGAGACACGGATAAAACGGAGGTTACGACTCACCGGTGACAAAGAAAGAAAAGAAGAAGAAGGCAGGAAGAAGGAAAGGGGCAGTGAAGGAGAAATGAAACCTGACAGTTGCCAGCTTAATGTTGTCTTTCCCATCCAATTGACTTGGTCAGTCGTAAATGAGACATTGTGACCACAGCGTTTGTGTAACTATAGTGAGCATTCCTTCTTCCTTCCTGAGTCTAAATCAAGAGACGGGAGTGCGTTGACTGGCAGAGGAAACGTACAGGGAAACATTCGACTCAGCACAGCGGACACGTTTCAGTCAATAGCTGTGTCTCAGTTCAGGGACATTCAGGGACACAGTTTTAAAAGGAAAAAACAAAGCACACTCAACCTTAATAAGCCTCTTTGTGCTCTTTTTTAATTTCTCCAACGTTCTCTCTTTCCAAATCCTTCCAAGGTTGCAAGGGCTTTAGACCTCGACCTCCTTCCTGCTGGCTGGCTTTGTTAGTGAGAACCAGGCTGAGGGCCGAGATGGATAGTTGTGCCAATAAGTCTAGCTCCTTTTATTTTCCGACATTATGAGGCAAAAAAGATAGTTTTATATTTTATATCTTGAAGCTAACAAATAAAATGAGCCTTCGTCAACAGAAACACAATTCTCAGGGTTTAAAAAAAGCTTTTAAAATGATTGAAATGAAATGCAATAGAAATACATACTGTGCTTTGGTTAATTCACGGACGTCCACACACATCGATGTAATCACAACTGTAAAAAACATTTAAAAACGGAATATCTAACCTGCAGGGAAGAAGATGAAAACTGACTGGAAGTTGTTGGGATGTGACAATGGTAATCTTTTTTCTGGTAGTATAATTCGATCAAGTCTTTCAACAACAAGCTCGGCTTCAGTCTCTCCAACGACGCTGCCACAGGTAAAGCGACTGTTATCACTTCATTTATTTTTCACGAGGGACTCAAGACTTAAGACGCCCTGAGAAAACATATACCTCCTTGAATTGTTTACATTAGTAAAGTGCCCGCGGTGGTGCTGATGGTTTGGAATGAGCCTGTGGTGCTGATGGTGATTGCTCGGCAGTAATTAGAACACAGTGAGAAAAAACTGGCTGATGACTGGGAGCAGGTCATAAAGCCCTGCCGCCTTCGCACTCGCTTTACTAACCCTAACTCTCAACCCAAAGTTCCAGCAGTAAAACTTGTTCCGGCGAACGTTTTTAGATTATTTTGAACTGATTATTTTGAACTTCTTCTTTCCTGCTCGACTCTCAAAGGCTGCCGTAACACAAACAAGAGAATAACAAAAGTTGCCGCCTGTCACCACACTGCCTCGCCTGTGATAATTACCTGGTGTGGTAACTAAATATACACGCGCACTTGAGCCCCTTAATAAGTCATCGTGCTGCACTGCAGGGTAAACTGAGAGAGCACTGGCAGACCTTTGCCTCAGTGTGGATACAAAAGAAGAATCTGCTTTAAAATGTCAGCATGTCAGGGTAAAATCATGTCAACACACACACGCACACAGTGTCACCATGTCTGAGAACAAGGGCCCAAGGCCTGTTTGTGGCAGTGGAGATAAAGAGAAGTAGGAAGAGACAGGCAGTCTGCAGCAGAGACCTCGGTAACAGTGAAGGCCTTGGCCCCGAAATTAAATGTGAGGTTCACAAAGGAGCTGGCAGCAGAGGAGAGGAGAGGGAGGAGAAGCACGGGAAAATGTTTAGTCACAGTCTAGTAGAAACCTCAAATACACTTAGCCTAAGCCAACCAGTGACAGGACACATTCACTGTAAACATACTATATGCGTGAAATTTGATCAACTTCATTTGTCATTTGTGGTTTGCAGAGATGTTTTCTTTTCTCTGTTTCTCTTTGCTGGTGTCTTGCAATAATACAGTGACGCCCTGTCACTCTGTCAGTGGTTAAGACGTGTCCTTAGATAGCATGCTGCTCCCATGTCATTCCACTACATCAATAGCCCATAGAGACGACTCATTCAGGATCACTGTGACCATGTTCATGAGAACCAAAGAAAGAGCAACTACTGGCAACCTCTCACAGTTCCTACACCCCAGAGTAAACACAGCGCAGTGAAACATTTCCATCAGCATCATCAACTTCAGTGGCTGACGTAGCAGAAAAAAACTTGATTGGTCTCAAGTGTTTCAGGAGAGGTATTTAAAACATGAGACGCACACTGGCACATCAGGCGACTGTTCACCAAACAGGTTGTGAATGGGAAACCAACACCAGAATCCAGGGAGACAAGTTATGCATCGTTACACCACGTAATCCCCATTACCAGATAAATCTTGAATTAAACCAAAGTTCAGGAGAACTCTGCAACATTCACACAAATGTTGAAAATCTCAAAATGATACAGAAGATACAGAAAGTGAAAGAACTTTCTGGATTGCCTCTCTCAATTAGATCCACTCTGAACAATCTCTTCCTTGGCCCATGCAACAAAAACACAACCGCTGTCACATGCATGCACTTCGTTATTAAAGAAGAATGAGAAAATACCTTTGACAAGGCACAGACACAGCTCCTCAGAGGATTTCTGTTGGTTCAGAGCAGAATCTGGTTCTCCCGCTCATATCAACACAACTGTCTCATCCCTGGTTCCTTTATATACCACTGGAGCAAAGGGCAGGTTAAGCTGCACGTAGAGTCATCAACCTCTACCCAAGGCCCCTAATTACGGCTTCCCTCTGCCCTCAGGCTGATATCATCTGCCAAGCCTGTCATTAGATGAGAGAGTGATAGCTGTGGGCACGAAGCTGGTTCACTGGACACATTGTTGGTGTGCTCCACTCACCCTGAGTGCACAATAAAGGACCGGTCACCAGATAATTACAGAATTGGATGTCTCACTTTGACCCGAGGTCAGTTTAGAGGCCACAGATCCAGAGGAGGGAAGCCACAGAGCAAACAGTGTAAAGTAATACACAAGTTCATCAATATTCCAGGGAGCAAAGACACGAAAATGTGATGAGTTACATCATTCTTATATGTTTCAGTTACTCAGTAAAATATTATGTTAAAAGACAAATGTGTTTCATCAAGACTCACTGCCCTCACAACACTGGATTTCATAAGGTTCAGGATTAGAGGTGATCAGGGGGAGAGTAAGACCTTCAGAAGTTTTTAAAGGTTATTATTATTATACACTATGTCAGGCAGTCTGACATGAATCACTGTTCACTGATTAAATAGCTGCGGTGTCCTGGGGGATGGTGGAATGCTCATGATTAAACCCAGAGCAAACAATGGTGAAATTAAATCACATATAAAAGTGATATGTCTCAGACTGGCTGCTCCTGGATGAACCCTTGTTGTGTTTTATCCATGCCATCATTCCTCTTATGATTTGTATTATTATTATTATTATTATTATTATTATTATCCTTCTGTTTGTCTGACACACATGCTCCAACCCAGACTCCATTCAACACAAATACAACTATGGTGAAATTAAATGTACCATCCATATAATTAGGTCTAGTTGACCTGGCTGCTAATAAGCTAACACTGGACAGACCCCAGGAGTAGAGTGGAGCCTTCAGGTCATTTATTATTATATATTATCACCATTATTTTTTATTATTATTAATATTATTATCGTCACCCTGCTGTTTATAGCGATCCAACATGGCTCAGCTTCTTTAGTGTTGAACACATGTCTAAACCCAGATATGCTGGAGCTAGCTGCTCCAGGTTAGCTGCAGTATCAAGTGCTTTATCCCCTTATATTTAATAAATAAAGCCAAAGAGCAGTGAGAGTGTAAATAGTAATTGTTGCTGGTATCATAGCATTAATGCTGAGCACGGTGCTAGTAGCTAGTTAGCACAGGGGTGCATCAGTCTCTGTGTTAGCAGTTAGCTCACCCGGTGATGCTGCCGCTGCGAGGATCAGATGCTGCCTTTCCGCACAAACACCGCGGGGATGTCAGACGTGGACGACGGTAAGAACTCCTTCGTCATTCACGGGGGAAGCGGAGAGAGACGGGAAGGGGGGGGGGGGTCGTCCTCCCATTCAGAGTCTCTCACACACACACAAGCACAGCGTGTGTGGTCATGACGCCATCACTGGTGACGTCCTACACCGGAGACTAGGGCTGTCACTAAGTGGAGGTGTGGCCCCCATGCGGTCATCGTGAGGTACTACATTACACAAGTGGCTCTCAGTTGGTTCTCAGTCCCTCGGGAAAAAGAATCCGGGCTCGTCCGGGATTTGAACCCGGGACCTCTCGCACCCTAAGCGAGAATCATACCCCTAGACCAACGAGCCATATGGAACTTGCCTGAACCATGCGGAACTCAGCCAAAACAATACAATTTATAAGCCTACTGTATAAGAGAGAACAGGAAGGAGGGGAACAACTTCCTGGATCTTCCTTCACTTCATCATAACTCTTGACCCAGGAGACTCGTCCAACAGATGGGTCAGATGTTCAACGTATATGATCTGTGTTGCCCCTCTTCCATCTTCAGGTGTTACTGCTTTGATTTACCATATCTCTACATCCTATCAGTCTGTAATACGTACCTC
Source organism: Pseudorhombus dupliciocellatus (assembly GCA_016785235.1). NCBI lineage: Eukaryota > Metazoa > Chordata > Actinopteri > Pleuronectiformes > Paralichthyidae > Pseudorhombus > Pseudorhombus dupliciocellatus. Next base: position 805,918 of record JAFBJW010000032.1, read on the forward strand.
AATGTTTTCAGTTTCTCATGCTTCAAAACACTGCTCTGATGTCATGGAGGCTCTCACGAGGGCCCATTTCTGGAAGCAAACTCTGAGTTAAAACCTGATCTCTGAGCTGTCTCTGGGGCAACAGAGACAGCAGTGTGCACTTCGTTTACTCCTGTGTCACTTCCTTTCGCAGAGCTGATTAGCTTAACATTAGCACCGGAAAGTTCTGAGTCAATGTTAAGTTGTTGCATGCAGATATCAAAGGTCCTCATAGGAATGCAGATAACAGGATTCACCATGGCAACAGGTGGAACAAAGCTTCCTCCTTCCACTTCCCCCCAGAGGAGCTGGCAATATTAATGGCCAGACAGAAGAACTACAGAAACTAAACTACAGAAGAAAATGACATGAAGTAGGTGGCGGCAATGCATGCATACTATGGACAGGATGTCAGCCGCCAATCAAACCACCAACAACATTAATGAACATTTCTACAGCAACAGCCAAAAAGCAAGAGCTTGTGTGGCAGAAAATTTGTGACTAAGTCAATATGTGAGTATTAACTGGAGAAAAAAAATACACGTTTCACCCTGGGTGTTACAGTGATCCAACATTCATATTCTACATGTGTTTGGGCACAGTGCAGGGAACATTCTCAAACACTTTACTGAAAAACTGAGCTTTCCTTATGTTACGGTTTTCACTAAACCAACTAACCCTGCGTATTAGAGCTGCCACGTAACACGTAGTAGTATGTGATTGAAACTGAAGCTGCTAAAATCACAGTTTCACCAAAGGGAGGGCTCGTCCGGGATTTGAACCCGGGACCTCTCGCACCCAAAGCGAGAATCATACCCCTAGACCAACGAGCCATGAACACTGCTTTTGCTGTGGCAGAAATAATGGAAAATAATCATATCAAAATGAATAGTCCATAGGTGCGGTCAAACTTCCTGTATCATTCTTCACTTCTCTGAACCTGAAAGTCAGGACACACCTGTAGTTATAAAAGTTTTATGTACAGTTGACCACGGGGCGCTGCTCTGCCCTCTGGCGCCCAGAGGGGGCAGCAGAGACAGCAGCGTGCACTTCGTTTACTCCTGTGTCACTTCCTTTCGCAGCGACTCAGCTGATTAGCTTAGCGTTAGCACCGGAAAGTTCTGAGCTGCGGTTAACGCGATGGCCTGACGGACTCTCAGAGGACCACAACAACAACAAGAGGTGAGGACACGTCCACTCCTTTACTTCCCCGCTGCTGCGACACGAGGAGCCAGGGGACGGGAACAACGCCCCCCTGGGTGGTTAAACTCAGCCGCTGTATATCCGCGTTCGCCGGTAGGGCTTTCATCGGCGTGCTGTCACCTGGAGGACCAAACGAAGTCAGCCTTAGATCAACCTCATTAACCACCCATCACCAGGCTGAACCAGCAGCCGGAGCTGGCACCGCTTAACTAGTCCCGACACCGGCTAACTTCACCGGCTACCTGTGTAGCCGAGGTTAGCTCCAGTAGCTCTGAATGACCCTGCTCTGTGCAGCTGTGGGAGATAAATACAAACCTCCAGTATTCCACGTATACAAACTGAGACACTGAGGCTGGATTCACATGTGCCAACATAATGCGGATGATGACGTACAGCGATCAAACCTTCCTCAACAGGATAGCCTGTGAAACGTGTCACTCATTTACTAACGTGTGTTGTTTGTCAATTGGTTGCCAAGGATATATAATCACTGCCTATAGATATAAGAATAATATTTGGTTATTAAGTCACTTTACTCATGAAAATCCCCAAGAATCCTCATTTCCTGACTCAACAGAACAGGGCTGCACGATTATTTCAACGATTATCACAATTATCTAACTCTAACGGCGTAGTCTGTCTCCGTGTCCCCGGCGAGAGCAGCTTCTCCCTGCTGCAGGTAGCAGCGCTCTATCCTGCTGGACGCTTCTGTCGCCTGTTGTTCTCACTCTGTTACCCCTCCGTCCGATGTTTTACTGGCTGACTCCATGCGGAGGAGAGAGGTTTTCAAATCCCGAAAAGAGTCGCTGCTCTCCTGTCGGAAGTTCTCTTCGCTACGCTAGCATAGCTTCGGCTAATGCCAGCTGCTCTGCACCTGTTGTACCGCCGTCATGTTTTCCGCCTCGCCAATTACTTTTTTTTTTTTTCAGTCTAGCACTCATTCATCGTGTTCCTTAGCTTTATGGGTCAGTCATGCACGGGTCCGCTCCATCACCTCACCGGAAGTCCAGGCGGTCATTTTAATTTAACCGTAGCAGCCGAAACCGTGATCGCGATTCAAATTCAAATAATCGTGCGTCCCTACCACAGACTCTAATAAACAGCTCTGAGTGGAGGTCACATGTATCTAGAATGTTGCTGTTGTGTTAGCAGATAAACCCAGAGAAGTCATGGCCTGTGCCCGCGTGCCACTGGATGAGTTGCAGGTGACCGAGCCTGGGCCGCAGGGAGGAGAGCGCTCTCTGCCTGCACTGGTGAGTCCGCTGCCCTGATGCTCCTGAGAAAACATCACTGCTCTCCTCAAACAACAAGTCAGCCTTCCCCTGCCTGCTCCACCACCAGCACCCCGAGAGGAAGGAGGAGCGCTGCTTCGTGCCTTACAAGCCTCCACCAGAGGACGGCTCTCCTGCTGAGGTGGAGGAGTTTTTGGAATATGGCAAGTTTATCATCGAGGATCTGGAGTGGCTGCTGGCGCTGCCCCACGACAAGTTCTGGTGCCAGGTACCTGAAACACACAAGCACCTTTCTGAGCCTGGGACCAGGAGACTTTAGGAAAGCAAACGATGGGCATGAATATTACATTTCCCCTGTTGTCCTGCAGGTGGTGTTTGATGAGTCCCTGCAGTCCTGTCTGGACTCGTACCTGCGTCACACCCCCCGGAGCCTGGACCTCGCTGCCCTGCCCTCCTCCCCGGCGGTGGCTGAGATACAGCGCTCCATCCACAAGGCAGTGTTCTTGACCTTCCTGAGGATGGCCACACACAAAGAGTCGAAGGTAGGATCAACACCTGTAGCTGTAGCTGAAACCACACATCGATCCAGAGGAAGGTGGTGTAGTAGTCACAGTTGTTTGGGGGTTGTTGTCTGTACTTCAGGTAATATTGTTGTGACATTGAAAGTATAAAGCCTTCATATTCATTTAATTCAGATGCCCTATATGTGTTTATTGGATGTTCATCCCTCAGGAGAGCTTCCTCACGCCCTCTGTGTTTGGAGAAATTATTTACGAAAACTTCCTATTTGACATTGCCAAAATTTTGGATCTGTGCGTGCTCTTTGGAAAAGGCAACAGCCAGCTGCTGCGCAAGATGATAGGTGAGCCTTTGAGTCCCGCTCTGATCACCTTATACTGATGAAGAATATAAAATATATAATTGATAGAAGATTAGATTCATCTTTATCTGTTGAGTCCTGGGTTTAAACCTGTTGATGTTGATGTTCCAGACAATATCTTCACCCAGCAGCCGTCTTATTACAGTGACCTGGACGAGACTGTGCCCACGGTGCTGCAGGTCAGTCCACACTCATTCAGCCTGATAAACACAAAGTGGTTAAAACATGTTTGGATTTTTCTTGGATCTTCCAAAACATGAATTGAAAACACCTGTTACACATAGTATTATAATATAATGAATGTTTTATTACTTACTGAGAGCAGGTTGTCAGTTTCCTGTGACATAATTTCTCCATGGCCGTCAGGTGTTTGACTCAGTCCTGAACAAGTGTGGTCTTCAGTGTGAAGGAGCCGTCGCTATGGAGCCGATGAAGCTGAACGCGCACAAACAGCCCACCGCCATGACCATGAGCCTTCAGGTCAGACACGCACACTGATAACTGTGCCTGTATCCTGCAGCTCTGCATTCTGTCTCTAATGCACATGTGTGTTTTACCTTCTGTCCCAGGAGCTTGTGGATATAATTCTGTATCTGTGTGACTCCACCACCACCATCCATGCCTTCCTGGACATCTTCCCTGCTGCCTGCTCCATCTTCTACTCCCACGGCTTCCTGGGCAGGTAGAGCAGAGGCAGGACGTCGCTCTCGAACGGCAGGATCAGCATTGACCTGCATCTTTTTCTTTCCTCTCGTCAGACTGACCTCGTTTTATGAGACCGCTGTGCCTGATCTGGAGAAGGCGGTGAGGAAGAGGAACTTTGATGACAAAGGGTGAGAATCTGTAATCTTCATGTAAATCTTTATCCAGACGACCACGTGGCTGACGATGGTAAATAAACATCCAAACCCACGTCCAGACTTCAGGACGACTTGTGGAAGAGGTTGTCCCACTCCTGTCGCAAGATGGTGGAGATGGCTCACCTGCTGCTGCACCACACCTGCCTACAGCCCATCCTGGAGGGGTGAGCCCGGTCCACACGCTCAGCACGCACACCCGTTCCCTCAGTGTTCACACAGGTGTTAACTCTGCTGCTGCTGTCTGCAGGAAAGAAAACATGCAGACATTCGCGGAGGAACTTTTACAACATTTCACGTCTTTTTTACCTGAAAAAAGGTGAGATCAGTTCAAAGTGAGGACAGTGCTTCAGTCGCTCTGTCGGTTTAGGATTCCATGTTAGAATTTTCTGTTTGTCACGTGTCTGAATGTTTGGGTTTCAGGTTCCTGTCAGACTACGATGAGCAGTTTCCCATCACAGACGACGTCAGCCTCCTGCATCAGGCCGTCCCCGCCATGTATCCTCATCAGCTCACACACATCTTCAAACAGTATTTCCTTTTAGTTTTCAGTCAGTTTCTTTCTTTCCTTAAGCTCTGGTTTCCTTCAGCGATGAGACCAGGACGTCCTACCTGCTCCAGGGGGTGGAAAGTGCCTGGGAGAGCGTCGGGCGGCGGAAACCACAGAGCCAGATTCACAGTAAAGTCAGCGAGGGAGCAGCGGGGGGTCACGCTGCTGCTGCTGCTGCCACTTCAAACAGCTTCAATCTTCACAGTCAGGTCCGAGAGCCAGGGGAGGAGCCTGTGAGAGGAGCGGAGGCCATGTTGGATGTGCCCTCCAAAGAAAACGTGAGTTCTGTGACTTTAGAGTTTCTTATTCTTGTTTCAAAGCTCAGCTGTCAAAGTTCATCATGTTCAATGTGCAGCTGTTTCTTATTCTCACGTATAATATTTGCCTAATAACCTGTGCATGGTCTCAGGGTGCGGTGTGTTCCGTGAGCTCAGCTGAGCTGGAGTCTCTGCTGTCGTGCATCCGCGACCTGCTGCCTGATCTGGGCGAAGGTTTCCTGCTGGCCTGTCTGGAGGAGTATGACTTCAACTCCGAGCTTGTCATCAACAACATCCTGGAGGATCGTTTAACGCCGAGTCTGAATAAACTGGACCGAGCCATGCCCAGGTGACTCCACACCCTGGGCTCATATCCCAAAGCTTTCTCTCTTGCGTGATAATTAAATTGAAGTAGGTTTCTTGGTCAGGTTGTGGTGAACATATAAATTAATCTCAGGTCTTTTTCTTCGTCTTTTCAGACCTGTGAAGGAGGAGATTCCGAATGTCCTGAGCCAAAGATCCAACGTGTTTGATGACGATGAGTTTGACGTCTTCCGCAGGGAGCAGGTGGACATGTCCCGCATCTGGAAGGGCAGGAGGTAAAAAGCAGAGAACATGCGGGCCTCTAATCAAACACTAACACTTCCTGGATAGAAGAAGAACGCCTCCATGTTTTCTGTCTGCTGCAGGAAAGGGGAGAAGGTTCAAGACATGTTGAACGACAAACGCCACATCGAAGAGCAGCGGGCTCGCTATCAGGCCTATGAAACCGTGGTGGACGAGGTGGTCATCGAACCCGGTGAAACCGCCGCCTCCTACGGCCTTGACGACTATGACGACGAATACGACGACACCTATGACATGAACCAAGTGGGAGCAAACGACCTGGACAGAGACAGTTTACTGAACCGAAGGTGGATCACCGATTCAGACAGGACACGTTATCAATCTGAATCATTCTGGAGTTAAACCTTTCTCTCCCTGTCCCTGCAGGCCGTTCACGGTCCCACAGGTTTTGAGGAAGGGAAACAAACAGGAGGAAGAGGAGGAGGATGAAGAGGAGGAGGAGGAGGGAGAGACTTCACAGGTACTGAACTTATTTAAAATAATAACAACCTACTTTTCAGTCTGACCAGCTCTTCAGCTCAACGAGGTGGAGTGGTGAAGTGTAAAATCTAAGTCCACTTCTGACACGTGAATCCATTTTCCTTCAGAACAATGTGAACAGGGACCAGTTTGTGCAGGACCCGGCTCTGCTGAGGGAGAGAGCTGAGGCCCGAAGGTCAGCGATGCAGCAACGAAGAGGGTAAACACTCAGCTTCCTGAGTAGAGTCGGGCTAGATACACATGTCAGTTAATTCAATCCGTTGTTTTTCCAGTTTAAAACATTTTCCATCCGTGTTTTCCAGGATCAGACCAGAGCGAACCAGCAACGTTGTCGGCCAACCCAAAGGCCAAGGTCAAACCAAGGAGACATTCCTGGACCGACGCAAGAAGGAAGCCAACAAGAACCGCGTGGGCAACCACAACCGACGCACCATGGCCGACCGCAAGAGGAACAAAGGCATGATCCCGTCCTGACGCGTGACGGCTGCTGCTCGCCTCGACTGATTTGGATCAAAAGAAATATCCAGGTTCAGGTGTGACTGACTTTAGACGGCTCCGGTCCTGAAGTGGGAGGAGCCTCTGGAGATGAGCGTAATAATTGGACTTTGTGAGCAGCTCAACGTCTGCTTCTCTTTCTCCCACTCGTCAATAACCAAAGTTCTGAGGACAAAGAATGACAACTTTATTTTTGCCAAGTAACAAATCAGTTTATTATCAAGACCCTCCTTTCACACAAGGAGGGAACTCGGGTTGTGTACATAAATCCAAGAACTTTAAGTCTTTAATTCATTAACAGAAAATAAACCAACTTAAGGTTTTTCTTGACACAATCATCTCTTCGCAGTTCGACAGGGTTTGTGCCACGTTGAAGAAAATTATTGAGATATCAAGAACAAAGTTGTCATTTAATCTCGTGTTAAAATGTGGAGTGTCTTTTTTTAGAAACTAATAATGCATTCAAAGCTCTGTGTCAACAGAACGAGGGGAACTGCGTTTATTAGAACCACACTGACAGTTACTCCTAAAAACTAATAAATTGATATTACAACTTTGTTCTCGACGACAACTTAGTTTTCAAAATATTTTTAGACGTTCACACTCGATGTTAAAATAGAGCTCAACCAATACTGATTATTGGAGCTGATGCCACTATTAAGGATTTAAAATATTGTCATACTGATATTAGATAAATAGATTCAGAATATTTGGCAACGATTTCTAAGATGTTATCAAACTCAAGAGATGTGAGTGAGCCTTAAAACTTCATAAATAACTGGAAACGTAAAGAAAACTAAAATCTAAACACTGAATTTAGGACACAAGTACATTTTTCCCATCAGCAAACGAAAGGTTCATGTTTGTCAGATGAACTTTGCAGCTGGGTCAGAGGAGCATGAGGTCACATGACTTCTCACCAACGCTTGGAACGTGACAAGAACCAGGTGTGTTCGTGCAATAAGGCAAATTATTGACGTGCAAACACACATCTGCTATTGACTGTTAATCCAGCACCACCACGACAGAACAGCTGCCACTCTGATGGAAATACGTTTGGACACCGGAGGGCGTTGGTTACTCTCTGCCTCGTATAATAAACCATCGTCGATATGTGGCGAGCAAACATTCAGACTGGTGAACACACGGAGGAACGAGGAGAAAGGGAAACGGTTTGTGGCTCAGGCGCCGTTTGTGTCACAAATACTGCAGCAGAGTACAGTAACATGATTCCAGAACGCGGTACCGTTCATGCATAACAGTACTTCTAAAACAGGGCATAATCAGTCCAAATCAATATCATGATTATTTCAAAATGTTTCGCTCGATTACGATCAGTCAACGATTATGTCATGCGCCCTGGTCGTTAAGAGGTTAAGTCAGTTTTTATACAGGTACTACGTTAATTGCCCAGCCCGACGCTACAGTACTTCATAGTATTGTGTTTATACTTCCATGTTGGTCTGTGACGCACCTCAAGGGTCAGAGGTCACCATCCGACAGCTCCACAGTGCCATAAGGTGCTCATGATTTGCTCCCGCAATTCATTGCTGGAAGGAGGAAGCGACGAGGTTGAGGTAAATAAAAACGGCTACAGGTGAGTCATTGAGGACGAGGGTGGATTCCCTGCTGCTGTGGCACAGGTGAAGGTGAAGCAACCGTTAACTGTCTTTACAGACGCTGCCTGAGGCGAAAGGAGACAAAACCATTCAGAGAAACACAGAGTCAGAGAGCAGACACAGAGGAATGAATAAATCCAATGAAAAGATGTTGAGGTTTGATATGAAACTGAATATCCGGAGTTTATAGAATTTAACTCGTGCTGAGTGAGGATTTTGTATGGCAGTAGAGTTTCTGCTGCAGAGTGAAAATAGCCTCCGGATATTTAAAGGTGAAATCTTTCAGATGCTGATATATTTACTTTGCAGTACTCTAATCTATACTTCTGTTCCACCACATAAATATAAGCAAACCACATGAGTATAACATTAGTTATATATAACATTAAGATTTCACAAAATATTCTGACTTCATTAGAAATACAATAAAATAAATGGTACATTAAATGAATTTATTAAGAAACCCGTGTTATCGGAGAGCAGAACGTGATAGGAGCGAGACTGTGTGCGTTGGCGTGAACTCACCGAGGATGCTGCGTTTGCACAGAGGACACGTGTGTTGCAGCAGCAGCCAGGGGTCCACACACTCCCTGTGGTACTCGTGAGAACACGGCAGCACGCGCAGACACTGAGAGGACGACGACACAACATATGAGGAGCCGGCGGCGACACGGCTGCTCTCAGGCGCAGGACATGTATAACATGTTCTGACAGTCACACGGGAAGTGTGTGTCTCATATCACTGATACCTGGTTGTTGTTGAACGGCTCCAGACAGACGGCACAGTTGTCCGTCTCCACCGGGTGGGACGGGTCACACCAGGGTTTGGGCTGACGATACGTTTTGGTCTTCAGAGACGACATCCTCTTCAGAACGTCCTGTTTGGGGAGTAGCTGAGAACACGACGCAGCCCAGCATCAGATGATGTCGTTATTTAAACACAAGATTTGATCTAGTTTAATTTGTGCAACACAAGAAAATACTTCTGGAACATCGACACTCAATACATCTAAAAGTTCTGAGACCGACTGTCGAAGACTGGATCAAACTGTGAAGCGTTAAAAACATGTTCAAGACGTTACCTCCAGGTCGTCGTTGAGCTCGTGGTCCTGGTACTGCCAACGAGCCTGAACAATGACTCCGGTGCTGATGATCAGCGCCACCAGGAGGACAGTGTCCCACAACTGCTGCAGGTATTTCTACGGACACATAACAGAGAGGAGAGGAGTTATTTATTTTATTTCCTTTAAATCACAATAACTCAGGAAACCCTAATGAGTTTCATATATTTATTTCCACAACAATCAAAACAAACCGATAAATAAGTGGATTAAAAAATGAATTTAATTTGAAATCTGTGTTTAATTGAAATATTTTATTAATAAAGACGTTTTATAAAAACTGTTAATTTTAAAATTTAAATATTTTTAAATTTGTATGTATGTATATATAATCTGTATGTGTATAATGTTCTTACAACACTCAGAGGTCAAAAAAAAGATGCTGATAAGTTGATTCTGCCCCCCCCCCCACCTGGACCTGAGAGTTGGTCTCTCCCGTGCAGATGACCCCCTGCCACTCTCCGTAGCGCCCGCCTCTCGATCGCCCGCAGCTGGACCACAGCGTGAGTGTGGCACCCTGCCCCAACACACAGCAGCACATGCTCACTGTCAGCTCAGCCTGTCATCTGTTCACACCACTGGAGGTCGCTAACGACTGAAAAAACACACAGTCAGCGGCTCATGACAGGGCCTCACCAGGTTGTCCTGCAGGATCGTCTTGTACGTGATTTTCGCCGTCGCCTGAAGACCCCTGTGGAAACACAAACTGACAGTAACAGCACTGAGCTGACAGATGACACCACAAATTAGTGATCTGCGATACGGACATAACTTTATATCCCGATAGTCCTTTTTCATAATATATATATATATGAAATGGATTGAAATTTCCATTCAGAAACGAGAATATCTAGTGCAATCAGTTTTCTGAGTAAGTAATAAAAGGTAAGTATCGTATTATTTGGACTATAAGGTGCACTTAAAATCCTTTCATTTTCTCAAAAATCGACTGTGCACCTTATGTAGAAATTCTGGTTGTGCTTATTGAATCGATTTCATGTGGTACAAAATCTGCGCTCAAAAATCATTAGCACTACGGTAACCGTAGTCCGGAGACTCGCGGAGTAATACATACTGTGCTTTACATTTTATTTTGAAGGAGCGCTCTTCTTCATGGGTCAAAGCAAAGCAATGTTTTTTTCTTTACTCCTCCACAGACTTCTCTCTGCATTTTCCATGTTTGCTTATGTGCTTTGCATATAAGAGTTTTCTGTATGTTCAAATGATTTGCTCAAATATCGTATTTGAAGGATTTCTACCATCAGCATCAGAGTCACTGTTCTGACCCTCTGTGTATTAAACAAAGTGACTTCTCTGGATCCAGGGAACAGAACAGTTCTGTACCTGAGCAGAGCTCCGATCAGCTTGGTCACGTTTTCAGACGTCTGGATCACGATGATGGGCTTTGACAGAACCTGTGAGAGGTCCATCTGAAACACAACGGGACAGAACTGAGTTCATAAACATGTATCAGACCGAGCTCTACTTTGAAACACAAAGTGGGTGTAAAGACTTGAACCTGCACTGCTCATACTGCCACACTCACACACACACACACACACACAAATATTCAGATTTACTTAGTAATGAAATCTTCATTCCTTCTACCTCACTGACGGTGTTCTGGTTGAGAGCTAGAATGATCAGCGCCGAAGCTCCGAGGACCAAGGCTCGCTTCATCTTGGACAGAGACGAGAATCTTACACTTTATTCAACTGAAGCTGAAACTAAAGAACTCAGAGTAGGACCGCACTCACTTTATTCACCATGGCATCAGTGAAGGACTCCTGGTTCCCAGTGGAGGCTTTGCTGTCGTCCATCTCCAGGGGAACCAGCCCAATCCATGGCTCCTGCTCGCTGGCTTCCTCCTCTGCTTTCCCTCCGCCCACCTGCGACTCCTCGCCTTGAACCTGAGCAGAAAATGCAAATACAGTCAAATCTAACCTTTTCTTTAACAGCTGAGGAGCAGACAGACAGGGAGAAGGTGTCTTGCTCAGGGGCCGCAGTTCCCAGAAGGAGAGAGGTGTCCCCAGAGATGAAAGGATAATTTTCACTATTAATTGAACAAATATTAAATTACTTAATTAGTCATTGGATCAATAAAACAAAGGAAAAGACCCAAAACCACTTCCTATAGCACAAGTTCATTTTGTCCTGTTTCTAAATCAGAATCAGGTATTTTTTTAGGTTTAAACACGGAAGGAAGTTTCTGTGGTGCATTTGTATAAGTACTCTGAGCGTCGTAGGATCAAAACAAAGGAAAAGTAGAATGTGTACATTTGTGTTTCACACATTTGTTGTTGTCTTTTATTGAATAACGATGATGATAAAGTTAAATATATGGTGCGAACTGGCAGATATTCGGCAGCACTGGTCCCATTAATGAATGCATCAATGATACAAACAACCGGGTCAGTGGTCGGACTCTCACCAGCACCAGCTCCGCGTCCAGCTCCTCCCGGCGCTCGGGGCTGCCGCTGGCGCCGCTGGCGCCGCTCGGCTCCACCACCTGCCCCTGGAGCAGAGCGCTGACCCCGGGCCGCTGCTCCAGGAACACCTCCACCTGAGCGAGCAGCTCCGCCGCCACCAGCTGCCCGAGGAGCGGCAGCGTCACCCAGAGGCAGCAGCCGCAGCGGCGGCGGAGAGAAGGAGCCATGGCCCGAGGAGACACGGAGGAGCAGTCAGCAGACACACACACCCGACGGCTCAGACATCGTTGTTGTGGAGCGGAAGCTGGCGACGTTTCTCCCCTTCCTCTGAGACCGTAAACAAGCCCGGACAACTTCCGGGTCAACCGGAAACACGTGGTACAATCCAAGCCGGTGTTTTGTTTAAGGAACAAAGTGGCTATCCTTATTTAATATAACTTTAAATTAAATTAACAAACTATTAAAATTTAGAGAGCCTGTAAAAAGCAACATTCGATGTGGGAACTGAAATATGTGAGATAATCGTTAATAGTTCTTCAACTGTGCTTGTGTGTGTGTGTGTGTGTGTGTGTGTGTGTGTGTGTGTGTGTATCTATTTTTTGTGTTTTTTGTATTTCTGTGTCTAATGAAAATGTCCCCAGTGTGGGACTAATTAAAGACTTTCAATTCAATTCGATCTTCGTTTAGCAATTACACCTGCAAACTAATATCATCAACAACTATGATCGCATGCTGTGAACTCTCTGTTCGTAAGCGTCATCAAGTGTAACAAAAAACATCTTGAGAAGGGGTCGCCTCTTGCTGCTTCTCTCTGTGGTTCATTTTTTTCTCGCTCAGAGTGATCACCGTGTCACGTTATCTATCTTTGGTCAGATCAGCTGGTTGGAGGGAGGGGGAGAGAGAGAGAGAGAGAGAGAGAGAGAGAGGATCCGGGACAACACTACACCGAGCACGAGCGCAGCATCCCGGGGAGAAGGAGCGAGAGCAGCCGCGTCTGTGGATCTGAAATCTGCTCCGTCACCTCCTCCATTCTCAGACATGAGCGGCAGAGTTGGAGACCTGAGTCCTAAACAGACTGAAGCGCTACAGCAGGTAGGCTACCACCATCACCATTCTCTTCCTCCTCTTCCGCCACCTCCTCATCGTCCTCATCATCATAACCATAACAATAATAACAGCAGTTCTCATGTGTCATGGTCAGAGCTAATATTCTGGAGTGTCCTGATGTCACATTATTTTACTTCAACACATTTTCAGTTCAACTCTTCATCATCTTTTACCTCGTGACATCACATCCATGAGTCCAGGAGCTGGAAGCTGCTTCCTCTCTGATGGTTCATACAGTTCACACACCTGTTTTCCATCTTTGTAATTTAATACGAGTAGGTTCAATGGGTTGTGTCATATATATTAATATTAATAATTAATATTAATATTAATAACACACTTCATTTAAAACCCTTTTAAAGTTAAGTTCAGTCTGACTGTAAGTTCCCCTACAGTCAGGGGTCAGTCTGGCTGTAGGGGAAGTTTGGATATTTAGAACGGGTGAATCACACTATATGACCAAAAATATGTGGACAGAGGAAATGAAAATTCATTGTTTAATTTAATTTGATTCAGATCTTAATGCAGAGTCATACATTGTGTGCTCCAGTGTGTGGGAATAAACAAAAATATAAACTAAATATAAACTCTAATTGGAGAACTCACATGAAAACATAAAACCCTACTTCCTCTTCCTCTGCAGTTTCGAGAGAGGATACAAGACATTCTTCCTCAACTTCCTGCACAGCATGACCACTTCCTGTTGCGCTGGCTCCGAGGTGAGTTCATAACGACACCTGCTCCTCCTCCGTCCTTCCACTCTCTCTGTTGTTCTTGGACCTGGTCATCGGGCTCAGGAGGTCATATGACTGGAGACCTTTCCTCCCCCCTTCGTCCCGTTTCTCTTTCCCGTCGTTAGCTTGCGTTCAAGGTGAAAATCCGCCGCGGCCGTTGTGCAGGAAGCAGGAGCTGCAGTCGATCACATGAGGCCAACTGAAGCGACATACATTAACACTGATTGCAGAAACAAGAGCCCACAGCTAAAAGCCGGAGTCAGCTCTGGCCGCGGATGTTGCTGCATCCCTCCTGTGAGTGTGATGGAGCTGGAGGTTGTGGGCTCAGGCTCCACGCCTCCGTGTGTCAGGCTCATCCAGCGATAATCCCATTAGATGTTGACCACGATGAGCCGCAGCTCGTCTACCAGGAGACACTGAGCTGCTGTGTCCGTGTGAACAGTCCATTCATTCATTTGAAGAGAATCACCTGGCAGGATCCAGCAGGAGCCCATAAGCAGACAGTTCCTCCCTGATATCAGATGTCAGACTGAGGCCTGAGGCGGCTGCTGTGTGTTAGTTTTTGATGAAAGTGAGAAAGATTTGGAGAGCTTGATGAAAAACATCAAGTTTGTCACGTTGAATGTGTTTGAGGCGGTTGGACCCGGGTGGAGACTCACAGTCTGCGGCTGGTGCCACTGTTATCAGCCTTGGTAAAACCCTTTATCACGGCTTCAGATAGCGTCACAGGTTTGATTTCTGTGGCCACTCATACCCAGCATTCTCTCTACGACCTCTTTAAGGATTTAACGTCATGTAAACTGTTGACAGTACACAGCCCTCTTCATCTTCCCAAACATCATCTCAAGCATCTCAGTGAAGCCACAGGTGTTTCCATCCTGTAGCCCCACAACAACACTTGTCTCTGGCTCCACGTCCTGTCCTGTGCGTCTGTCCCTGCCGGTCCCCCTGAGCTCCTCCTCGAGTCCACGGCTGTGGTGCCAGGACGGAGCGTGAGCGGCTAAACTTTAATCCACTGCTAGAGGAAGTAGTGAGCTGCAGAGCTAATCACCTTACACAGTGGAGAATAATGAGAGTGTCCATGTGTCCCCCATCAGTCACAGCGGGGACAGTACAGACAGACAAGAGCATCATTCTCCTCTGTGGCTTTACGGTGTTGTCCCTGTGAAGAAGAGACCCATCAGTGCCACGCTGCCTGCAGCTGTTTAAACCCTTGAAAAGCTCTTGTGTAATTTCTGGCGGCAAATTCTTTTCACATGACGGCGATTTAGTAACTGACTTGTTGTTGAAATGTTTATGAAACAGTTCAGACAGTTGATGCTAGAACTAAGTGAAGACAAACCAAAACAGGATCTGACGTTGTTTGGTTGTGAACATCAGCCAAGACAGTGTGTGTGTGTGTGTGTGTGTGTGTGTGAGCTCTCATCAGCAAACGTAGGTTTAAAGGTTTATAAATCATGAACGCCAATAAAGCTTTAGTTTCAGAGGAGCAGAGAACTACAGCTGGCATTCACCTGTTTTTTGATGTGTTTAGAGGCAGACGTGGTGTTTTGACTCCTCTGCGTTTCTCCTGACATTTCTCGTCTCATTTCTTTGTTTCAGCCAGAAACTTCAACGTGCAGAAGTCGGAGGCCATGCTGAGAAAGGTAGCGTGTCATGGAGGGAAATGAGGGTGGCGGCAGGAGCTCTCTGCCCTCTCCTCTCTCACTTATCTGTGGTGTGTGAAAGTGCAGTTTCCTGCGGCCGGCACGGACTGTTCAGTTCAGTGTGGCAGCAGATTACAGAGGTAACGATTCCCTGTGGGGAAACTGAGTCACCGCTGCAGCCTGAGGGGATCAGATAGAGATGACACAAGATTTACAGCCTCCAGACTTAAAGCTGCAGGGGCTGATTAACACCCTCCCACAGTGAGGAGAGGAGCAGCCCTGAGTCACAATATTAACAAAATAAGTGGAGTTATTAATAATAATTATACAAGTATGGTGGCCCTGAAGGCTCAACACAATCAGATAAATGTGTTGTGTAACAGACAGTAAAAATATTATCGCATCATAGATAAACCTTATCAGACTCATTTATATTCTGTGTGAACAACCCTGCAGCCACCTGTGGCAGGTTTATATCTGAACTCAAATTTACAATAAGAGTGAACATGTGCCTGCCTGTCTGTGTGTGTGTGTGTGTGTGTGTGTGCCTGTCTGTCTGTGTGTGTGTGTGTGTGTGTGTCTGATCCCTGTCCTGCTGACGGAGCCGGTTTCACATCATCTAATGACTAAAACCTCCTAAGCCACTTAATTCACCGCACCGTGCTCGGGGCCGAAAAAACAACAACAACAACAACAACAAGAAACAGTTTCTGTCGTAACCCCGCATGAATTCATCGTTTAACGTAGCGGCCATCTTTTCTTCCAGCATGTGGAGTTCAGGAGACACATGAGAGTGGACACCATAATCACTGAGTGGCGTCCACCGGAGGTAAAGACAGAACACGTGTAAAGGTGGCGGCCGCACGCTCCCCGGATCATTCACCGGTGGGCTGATGTTTGGCTGCAGGTCATAGAGAAGTACCTGTCCGGAGGGATGTGCGGTCACGACCGCGAGGGAAGCCCCATCTGGTACGACGTGATCGGGCCGGTGGATCCCAAGGGCCTCTTCCTGTCCGCCTCCAAGCAGGACTTCATCAAGTCCAAGATCAGAGACTGTGAGATGCTGCAGCAGGAGTGCACCCTGCAGTCCCAGAGGGTGAGGGACACGAGCCTTCAGGAAATAGAGACTGAACAAAAACACAGTTTCAGCTGAAAAAACCCACGTGACCACAAGATCATTTAATCACCAAGTTTAAGTCACATAAACGTGATTTTCCTCCTGTATTTTTTCTCCAGCTGGGGAGGAACGTGGAGTCGATCACGATGATCTACGATGTTGAAGGTCTGGGTCTGAAACACTTATGGAAGCCTGCTATAGAGACATATGGAGAGGTACACACACACACACACACACACGGTACATTATAATTCCAACTAGAAAATTGTCTTTTTTCAAAAGAAAGGGATGTCCTTATCGTCCTGTGTTTTTTTACATTTTAAAAATGTCCAGAGCCCCCGAGAGACACGTTTGCCAACGCTTTGTGTAGCTGACAGAGAGGGAGAGAGGGGCGGGGTCACAGGCTCATTACAAACTCAAAAACTACAAACGAAAACACAGTGAGAACCACAAGGCTTTCCCGAGCGCGCATGTGTCTTTTTGTTGCGAACGGTGCAGAAATGGGGCCGTGGCTGCGTTTTCGAAACTTCACTGTGATTTTTCTCTTTCTGGCCACTTTTCTCTGAATTGAACATGGAAGTAAATGTAGACCAGAAACCAGAAAAGATTTCTCGGTAAATTGACTCAGCGCGTACAGATGTCAGAGTGGTACCGACACGTAGGAAACAAACTCACTTCGTATGGTGACGCTAGAAGCATCAAAAATAGACATTTTTGCTCAACTCGCTCTTTGGGGCGAGAGGCATTTGACTCACGCACATTTCTGCGATTTTTTTGAGCAAAATATTGGTCGAAATTGTTAGAAAAGTCACAGCACAGCGATCAACATGATTCCATTGGCCCTGATCTCAAACGTTCTCTGCATCCCCAGATCCTCCAGATGTTTGAAGACAACTACCCAGAGGGTCTGAAGAGGCTGTTCGTCATTAAAGGTGAACTCCTCCAGGGCCCAGGAGGTGTTCGATTATTGCTGCTCAGCGTCTGGTTTGTTTAACTTTGCTCTGTTTTCTCTCCTGCAGCCCCCAAACTGTTTCCCGTGGCCTTCAACCTCGTCAAGCACTTCTTGAGCGAGAACACGAGACAAAAGATCAACATCCTCGGAGGTGAGACGCTAATGACATCACATTTGAAGCAAGGCTCAATCCAGCTGGGATTGTAACGTGCACCGCTGTGTGACAGCGAACTGGCAGGAGGTGCTACTGAAGTACATCGACGCAGAGGAGCTGCCGATGATCTACGGCGGCAAGCTGACGGATCCTGATGGAGATCCTCGCTGTCGCACCCGGGTGAGTCGTCCCTCAGCAGTCTGCGTGGTAGAGAAGAGGGCTGGCAGGTCGGAGGAGACAAGTCGAGGCACGTAGGCTCCAAGGGACACGCCCACAGGGCAGGATTTACTCAAGGTAGAAACTATAATTAAAGTTTGTTTTTGTGATGTTGCTCAGCAGAGGAAACTTTACAAGTGAAACCAGTGTAGGGTTGTTCCTGCTCTGTTTAATATGTTTGCTCTGTTTATTTGAGGCAAGTCAATTTTATTTAATTTGAATTTTATTGTGCTTGAACTTGAAGGACAGGATACGCGTCTGTTCTGAACCGTCAGCCCTCCTCTCGTCCTGTAGTTCGTGTCGTCCCTCTTCTCTGAAACCTTCCCCTCCCTCGCTCTGTAGTTTCCTCTCTCTGGCTTCTGTCCTGCGTTATTTTGGCAGCTTCAGACCTCAGTGCAGAACCATGACAGAAAAAGTTAATTACTGAACATATCACACAGAGACAGCCAACTGACCAGGAACAGAGGAGACACAGAGACTAAATACTCAACAGGCTAACGACCAACGAGGGCAGGAAGTCAAGGTAAAGACACACAAGGGAACATAGTCTAGAAAATCAAACATTAGATATGACAAAGATGACAAAATACAAACAAGGAAGATGACATGAAAACTAGCACAGAGAACATAACATCAGCGTGCCACGTGCTGTGAGCTGACATCTGAAGATTTGACTGGCAAACGATGTTTCCTGCCACCAGTTCTTCCAGTTGGTCCAAGCAGAGAAGAGAAAGGACTGAAACCTGACCCAGGCTGAAACTGAAGGTTTCTGAGGGACTGGGTCATGGGAGGTTTATCCTGCAGACGATGCACAGAAAGCTGCACATTAAAGTACGCTCCTGCTTGGCTGCGTAGAAACAGCAGCTCCTCCGTGTAGTGCTGAGCAACCAGTGAAGAAAACAGCAGCTTGAGGCTTCATCCGGGCTTCTGCGTTTTCATTTGAAAGCACGCGATAACACGGACTCGTCCACACGACTCCGGAGTTTCGGAGCCAGGGAAGTTGAGAAGTTTGGAAATGCTGCCGGTCTCTGCAGAGCCCGCAGCCTCTTTCTGTCACACCTGAAAGAAACCAAAAGGTGAAGCGCTCGTGTGGACAGAGACGCTGCCGTCAAGTGGAAAAGTAGTTGTGTGGATGCAGCCTAAAAACAGAAAGCACTCCAGATGAGAAAACTGACGTGTGTCTGTTACTGTTTCTGTAGATAAGTAATTGGACCCAGGACAGATGAGGAGCACAAGGAAAAGAGACGAGAAATTAGGACGCAGAGCCTCCGATTTCTGTTTTGCCCTTTTACTGAGTGGTTTTATTGGACTGTAGAAATGGACTCATTCCAGCTTTTATACTTGAATCTATTTTTATAGATGTACAATATTTAGAGATTTAGAGTATTTTTCTTGCAAACATCTGCCCAGTTTGTAGAGCGCTGGGTTCACATGAGCTCCTCTGAAGTGTGTGTCAGGTTCATGTGGTGTGTAATAAACAGAGAGTGGAAATCAGCCCCCCGGTCCCACTTTGATATATTTTGTGCTCACAGTGACTCCGAATCTTCCCAGTAAGTGAAGCCTTTGTTTTTCCTCTTTCCTCCTCCTCAAACGTTTCGTTCATCAGCCCCATCCCTTCGCCCCCTCACTCGTTGTTTCTCTGTCCCAGATAAATCACGTCGGCCCGGTTCCTCCGTCGTACTACGTGCGCGACCACGTGAAGGTGGACTACGAGCAGTGTCTGACCGTCAGCCGAGGGTCGTCGGAGCAGCTCGACTATGAGATCCTGTTCCCAGGCTGCGTCCTCAGGTCAGTGCTGCCGCTGGTACCTGGGATCAAACTGATTCTCTGGTTCCAGCTCCTGAAGTTATGAATTAAAAGCCAACCCACCAACGACCAGCGTGGCGGCGCGCCGTCCATCGCCAACAAGTGTGTGTGTCTGTCTCCCATCAGGTGGCAGTTTTACAGCGAGGGGGCAGACATCGGCTTTGGGGTGTTCCTCAAAGCTAAAAAGGGAGAATGGAAGAAGGCGGCTCAGATGGAGGAAGTCGTTCGCAGCCAGCGCTACAATGCCCACCTAGTGCCCGAGGACGGATCTCTGACCTGTGAGCGCCCCGGGGTCTGTGAGTAACCGCCCAGGCGTCACCTTTAGCCCTCGGCCAGGCAACGCTGCGTGACACACTGAGCAGCGGCACCCCCCCCCCCCCCCCCCCCCCCCCCCCCCCCCCGCCCCCCCCCCCCCCCCCCCCCCCCCCCCTGCAGCCACACGTGGCGTCTAACTCTGTTCTCCGTCCGCAGACGTTCTGAGATTTGACAACACCTACAGCATCTTCCAGAACAAGAGAATCAGCTTCACGGTGGAGCTCCTGCTGCCCGACCACTTCCCGCCGCCGCAGGCCAGCGGGGGCTCCAGCAGCAGAGCAGAGGACAAACCGTCGTAACCAAGACGGCGGCTGAACGCGCCTCCTCCATGTGGTCAGACTTGTAACGTTCAGCCTGACGTACTTGATTTACTGACACGTGACTGCGTTATATCTGATGAGCCTTTAATAAACCTCCATGACCTCACGCACACACACACTGATATATAAATAATCAGGATTTTTTTTTTTTTTACTTGTATCAGCTCCTCCCACAAATCTATACTGCTCAGGCTCTAAGGCAGATTTTAGCTTCATTGATTATTCATCAATTAACCAGTCAAACCAGTGTAATTCTGAGGATTCTGTGATTAACTCAGGCTTCATTCTTTATTTATTTATTTATTTTTAGGATTTCATTACATTACGGAAATCTGGCCCGTCCACAGCCTCAGCCAGTTTCTAATCTTCAAATCAACTGTTTCCTAACATCTGCTCTGCCACTACAGCTGTGCACCACAGTTTCAGGATCAGCACAAGCATTCCTTCACAATCACCAAACCTCCCCAATCAACAGAAAGGATGAATGTTGAACTCAGAGAAGAATCAAAGCACTTTGATCAATATAAACTGTATTAACTGAACAACCAGAGGTTATCTGATGTAAATACTTTTAGATTTTGATATTTTCTGTGTGCGGCCAGTGCAGACAACAAAAATGCCTTGCCTGCTCATGTGCAGCCCGACAGGGGGAAGAGGGAGTGTCCGTCCAGACCCAGGGAAGTGAACCAGCAACCCTTCATTCCTGCAGAGCAGTAGCCAGTCCACTTTGACTTCTGACTTTGCTCCTCAGCAGCAGGTCCCTGTTGCTCATGTTTTCATTTTATCCATGTTTTATTAAGAAATGTGGCGTTATGCGGAGGACACTTTAACATCAATGGGGCAATTCTATTCCACAAATCAATTATATACGTATTTGGATTTGTCCTCATCATGTTTCATCAAGGTCACCATCGTCTCCAAAGCCAGTGCCTGATTGTAAAAAGACGAATGGACTTATTCTTCTTTTCCCCGGGACAGCGGCGTGAGCTTCATCTCATATAAAACCTCCTCCAGATCGCTTTTTAACTTGATGTCCTCAGACACCATTTTTTCACATTCCAAAAACAGATGGTGGTCCAGTCTCTTGGCCTTCTCCATCATGGAGTTGAAAAGGTGTTGTGTGAAGTCCGACAGCTGGAGAGCTTCCTCCAGTTTATATTTTAAATAGTTGTTCTCACAAGCCAATCTGTGATTTTTCCAAGACATCCCGCGCAGTTTTTCCGTTTCCCTCTGCTGCTGGGAGATGACGGCCATCAGGTATTTCTCACGGAGCGCGTCCTCCAACTCATCCTGTAGCCTCTTGTTCTCAGAGGCCAGTTGGAGGTTCTCCTGAGACAGATGGTCCAGGTTGTCTGTTTCCTCCTGCTGCTGGGAGATGAAAAGCTGCTGCACAATATCTGTCACCTCTCGAGCCTCCTTAAGTTCGTCTTTTAAGTGAATGTTCTCAGTGACCAGTTTGTGATTCTTCCAAGACAGACGCCGCAGCTTCTCTGCTTCCTCCTGCTGCTGGGAGAGGATAGCCTGATGAGCCAGGTCTTTCTCATGGAGAGCGTGTTCCAGTTCACCTTGTAGCCTCTTGTTCTCAGCAGCCAGCTGCAGGTTCTCCTCGGTCAGATTGTCAGATTCACTTTGTTTGTACTGCATAATGATGGCCGTGTTTTCAGCGAGCTCCAGAGCGTCCTCCAGTTCTTCCTGCAGCCGCTGGTTCTCAGAAGCCATGATGTGATTTTTCAGCTCCTCGGATAGTTTCCTCCTCAGCGGTATGATGATGGTAGCGTCTTCCAAGTGCGGAATTTCATCTCGCAGACGTTTTTTTTTCGCGTGTTCTTGCTTCAGGTCCACCTCCAGAGCGGCTCTGGCGTTCCCTTCCCTCTGCCGGGTGTCTTTCAGACCTCCTGCACTTGCCTGGTCTGACTTCTGCGAAAAACAAACAATTAGCAGTTTATTGTGCGCTTCATATTTATCATATTAATTTTTATTTATCCGTTCACAAATCAATTGCACCTCAAGCTCTGCATATGTCTCCATTGTCTCAAACTCCTCAGATGCCATTCTTCTTCTTCTTTTGGTTCGATCGGCGGCTGGCATCCAGTTTGTAGCAGAATTCATTCCCTTCAGTTCCCATCTTACTGTCTCGTGGGCTATGGTTAACGTTAAAAGAGAAAGACATCAAAGGTCAGTCGCCAAATTATTAGTTTCCTTTGAAGTTGACATATTCCACATGCTATGGTTCAAATGGATCAAAGCCCATGACGTCTATGACTCACAGCATTCACCTATTCCTCATCACATTGATGTGATGTTTGGAATGCAACCGATCAATCCAACAACCAACCGACTAAAGAGAAGATGTTCGAGGGCCGCCCAGAAGAATGCAACTGTAGGATAGAGAAAAACAGAAGTAGGTGGCAGCAATGTAACTATAAACAGGATGCCAGCCGCCAGTCAAACCAACAGCAACACATTTCAGCTCTGCTGTTTCTCTAGTTTCTCTAGTAAATCTGTCCCCTCACTTTTCCATTTTAATAAATCCTTTGAACCTGTGTCATCAGTGTTTGGAAACGTCACATTGGTTGACAGTTGACTCAGGCCGTCTATAAACACAGTGTAGAATGGAGTGGGTGTTCAAAAGACAAACGGCACAAACTAATCCTGCTGAGCTTCAGTCGGCCAAATAAAGTATCATAAGTGAATTCGTTGAAGTGTTATCGCAAATTTAAATCCACAGCGAGAGCACTCCACCTGCAGCCTTAAGTGTCGCTAATTAAAACATATAATTAAGAACTGATAACTGCACAAATTAAATCGTTGACTTATAATTAGATTAATGTCAGAAAATATGCCTTTGTTTTTTTTTTCAAAAGGAATTTGAAGGGATGCCAAGCACGTCCCCGTAGTCCTCTTAGCCTCTTAGCGCTAAGCACAAAGTGATGCTACATTTAGATGCTGGTTCAATCTAGACCTGAGAACGGCTCCACAGACAGGAGTGGATTAGATAGGAGTAGTAGTAGTAAAGCAAAGTAGGATGTGAAAGCGTGTGTCCATGAGGGCGGAGCTGACTGCACCTGTGAAAGAGAAAACACACACGCACCCACAGCCTTGATTCATAAATAATTTATGTACAAAATATTGTTACAAGTATAGTCAACATATGTCACATTAGAGTAATGATAAGTACTTTACATATGTTTGCTCATTCTTCATATTTCACAGTACAGACATGGAAAAGATCACAATTCTAGTTACATTGATTATATACAATAATAAATACATGCTCTGCTCACAGGCATTTCACTTTATTCTTTTTTTACAGTTGGTTTTAAACTCAAGAGCTCAGTCGCTGCTGCAGCTGTGGCCACTGTGAAACCCCCACTGACACTGGACTGTGGACGCGTGTTTTTGTTTGTTTGAATACAACCGACGCTAAAGACGAATGTCTAAAAGAGCTTCAGCGGATCCTTTTGAGTTTGGAGCCAAAGTGCAGCCAGTGTTTGGCAAACGTGCGGCGGAAAGCGGGACGTTCAGCGTGGCCAACGGCTGTGTCCGATCAACGTCCGGCAGAGAGCTCGGTGAACACTTGAGTTCCTTGGCACATGGTAAACAGAGACGTGGATCAGCTCTACTGAGAACCTGCAAGTTGTGGTAGAAAATCAGTTCGATCGGAATCATACGATCCGCTCAGGGTGCAGCTGTGCATGCACGGCAAGGCTTCGGAAACATTTATCTTAAAACTGTAAAAAGGGAAAGAAGGGTTAATTCTGAGAAGAACCTGTTCAGCGCCTTCATACCTCTGAACCATTAGAAAAGAGACGTCATCTTTTTGGTTCCTATTCAGAGCAGGTCTACAGGTCAACAGTCTCCACAGTCAGTTCAATTGGTTGAAACAGAAGAGCTGAAATTAAACCTCTCACAAAGCAGAGCAGCTGCACTTTAAACTACGATGCCCAGAATTCTTTGTTTCAGGAGAAAAGTATTTTAACATGAAAATCACTGTGGACGAACCTATTCATGCTTCGGACCGTGAGCTAGCTGTTAGCCAGCTGGCTTCTTTTAAGGCTATTGTTAAGAACCAGTCCGACCTCAGTGTGTCAGAATAAAGCAGCTTTATATTTTCACTCTGGGAAAAAAATTGTCGTTAAGGAGCGAGAACGGCCGTGGATGGGCCTCCGTGAAGCTGCTGCTTCAGATCCTCATGGGAAATTACTGTGTTTTCTATGAGTCGGCTGTTTGCTGGTTGCTGGCGTTCTGAACGTATTTAGTTAATTACTGATCATAACCATCCTACCAGCGAGAGATTCTGCTGCGCGTTCACGACTGCGGCTCCATGGTCGCGGCCCTGAGTCGAGCGGGAACGTCCCGATCACAAAGCTTAATGTTGACACTTTGTGCATGACGCGTGAATCTGGGAACTGTTTTATTTTGGTTTGTACTTTGCATCTTTTCATTCTGTCCATAGACAGAACCCATGATGGTCGACAGATGACACGCACGTTTATCCTGAATGGTCCCACAACGGAACCAAAATGACCTCTGACCTCTGAGCTGGTGATTTAAATCAGCCAGTAATCCTTTTTCTTTTTTGACACCTGACTCTGAACCCAGATCCCGTCAGGATCCGGTTTCCTGTGTCAGCGCCTCCGCTCATCTCCCCTCCTCTGCAGGACGAATCTCGGATTTGAGCTTGACAAACTCCTTGGCCACCTCGTCAGCAGGCCGCTGGGACAGGATGCGCATCACCGTCATGCCCGTCTCGTCCGTGTGGATGCGCGGCCCCAGGGGACACCAGCACACGCAGCTCTTGCGGTCTGCGACGTCACGCAGCTGCACCACGGCCATGCCGACGACCCGGTCCGCCCGGCCGAAGCAGTAGTCCTTCACGGTCACCTGGAGCTCGTAGCAGTCTGGAGACTCCTTACCCAGGATGCTGTTTGGCCGAGGGACAGATTGCAAATCAGCCTCTTATTTACTGTTTTCCAGGAGCAGGCGTCTATGATTTAAAAACTCACAACTGGAAAGCCTCGTTGAATTTCGCCGTCCAGCTGTTGTTCTTGGATTTCGTGGTGAACTTTCGTTTCTTGTCGGCCAGGAAGGGACCGATGAGGGAGACGTCGACGAAAGGCCGGAACATCCCTGATGTCTGCCACTTCATGTCGTTCACAGCAATGACTGACAGAGGAAGGCAAATAGTAAGGTCCATTTTACTTTCCTTGGGTAAAATTCATATTTTGACTGTTCAGGGAAATAGGGGAATATCTTTCTCTTATTTTTTTAAAATAGAATCAAGTGTGTAACAAACAAATTAGAAGCTCTAACAGTTTTAACTCATGTTGGTTGATTACATTTTTAAATTGAAGACATTTAAACTAAAATTCGGACGATTTCATAAATCTGAGTCAATGACCAACTTTAAAATGTAACTTAAAATTCTGCTCAACATGGACGTAGAAAATATATTTCATGGCTTTAGTTGCGGTTTTAAAACTCAAGCTTTAAGTGACGATGGGAAGTGGCCAGTTTGTATTGAACAGGTTTAACCCTCAAATTTAAACAGCAGTGCAGTTTGACTATCGACTCACCTCTGACGCTGACCTTACGGTCCTTCCCGAGCATCATATCGACCTGAAGCACGGCCTCTCCGATCGGCTTCTCCACCCCTGAACCTGCATGGGTCAACACCACATGACGGTAAACACACACACACACACACACACGTGTGAACGCTCTGATCTGATGGGGTCTGCTCCTGATCCGCTCTCAGGCTCTTGATGAAAGTTTGGAGCATTCCATGAAGTGATCATTTTTAATTCAAAGCCTAAAACAAAAGCCCAAGCACGAGAAAGTGGAACCAGCTGACTAAAAAGCCCCATGATTCACAACTGGCTTCATGGGCGAGGAAGAGATTTGTCGGAGGCGGATGTTTCTGTCAGGAGCCTCCGATAGCTCCCCGTGGAACCTGAGGCGAACTCACCCCGATCAGGTCGCATCTTTTCATTGCCGGTGATTCTGATGCCCATCCCATCATGCACTGAGACAACAGGAAGAGAAATTTAGAAACATTCCAAGTTTGAGACACACATGACAAGAGTTTGTGTGTGTGTGTGTGTGTGTGTGTGTGTGTGTAGTCACCCTGGGAGTGCTGTGTGGTGACGAAGGTCTTGATGAGAGCGTCGGTGCTCTGGGAATACAGCGACAGGGCATAGCGCAGGGACGCCAGCTCAGGACTTTTCTCCACAAACGCCTTCTTCAGCCCGTTTCCTCCAGCGTGGAAGTATTGCTGGAGAAGAGAGCATCGAGGTGAAGGTAGAGCAGCAGTGGATGGCCAACACACTCCATGAAATAAGAAGACATCAGAAAACGAAGGCACAGGCAGTAGAGTGTGTGGTTTTGTCAGATGTGTGCGTGCAGGCCTCGGCTCACCTTGATGGTCTCCAGGCCTGCGTCGATAATGATGCACTGTTTGGGCGTCAGGGTTTTGGCTTCACCTCCTCCCTGCAGAGTTCATTTACACATGCTGATCCAGTGTACGTTCATTTTTTTATCTTTAATTTTTTTTTATCTTACTTAAACTGTTTCTTTTGCTGCCCTTGTTGCTTTCCCCTGAGCTATTGTAAATGTGTGTTAATAATTCAAAACGTTCTAAATCTGCCCTTTACTCTCCAAACGTTTGCAGTGCGTCACCTTGAGATTTGAGAGTCCTTTAGCCGCAGTGAGGAGTTGAGCTCCCTGCAGAGACAAACACAGAGAGGCACGTCACAGTTTCAACTGGAACCAACTGTGGAGGAGACACACTGGCCACCACTAGAGGGCAGCAGAGCTCTGCCTCTGCTTCAACCTTTTTACACAGACAGACGTCAGAACGCTGAACACTGAGCTGTGAAAATCTTATGTTTAGAGGTTTGCGTTTCCACTTAGAACATTTAATCCCCATGTTCTAATACCCAAAAATCCCAAACGTTTTGATTCTCAATTTGGAGAAATGTCCTTTCTGATGCGGAGACAGTGTGAGTCAGTGGTGAAGGTGCAGAGCGCTGGGGGTTCAGAGTTTACCAGGCTGTCGTTGCTCTGCGGCAGGACGATGATCTTCTCCAGGCTGCTCAGGACGATCTTCCACAGATCCTTCAGGATCCTCTTCAGCACCGTCTTCTCACAGATGTCGGCAAAGATACTGAGACTGGGTGACACACACACACACACACACATTACTTTGTGTTTGTTCTGTCCTGGGGGACAGTGTCGTCCAGTTAAAGTCCTGACGATGCACTTGTGAGACATGGTGCAGTCATTCTCATGCAGCGCACAACACAACAGTGAGCGACTCACTTCCCATCCAGGAACTCCATGAGGGGCCTCAGCATGGCGTCGGCATCTGCCTCTGCCGTGTCGTGCTTGGGAGGCCCCTTGATCTGGTAGAGGATGTCAGCCATCTGACGCATGCAGCCGGTGATCCGGATCTGGAAACTGGAGAGAGAGAGAGAGAGAGAGAGAGAGAGAGAGAGAGGTGAACTGCAGGAGCAACCCGAGAGGCTCGATCCTCAGCTCTGTGTGTGTGTGTGTGTGTACCTCTTGGCAAACATCATGCTGAAGTTGTCCAGGACGGTGTTCAGCTTCACCTGCAGCTCGTTGAGGATGTTAGCTGCCTCAGTGTCCATCTACAACACACACACACGCAGGTTATTTTCAGCCTTTAGAGAACCTGGAATTCTGAAGCGTCACAGCTGAGCTGCAGCTCCTGCGTCTCCTCCTCTGAAGCCAGAGTCACAATTTCCTCTTCTCTCAGTCAAAAAATTTCCAGAAGAGCTGCCGTTGTGAACCTGACGTCCCTCGGTGTTTTTTGGTGCGTTAAACACTGTTGAGGCCACAGGAATACTTGCTAACAGCAGTCTGACACGGTGTCACTGCTGCTAGGATCGTAAAGATCGTGACTGAACGTCTGTGGGTGTGGCGGCGAGGAGCAGGACGAGCTCATTAGGCCTCTTCAGACCCTCTCAGCAAATAAAAACACTCAGGCGTGAAGTAAAAGGTCGTGTGCAGCAGGAGGCCGTCGCTCTTCCTGCTCGGCTCGCCGTCTCCCGCGTTTAAAGGTGAATTGGAGTTTGTTGACATTTAGTTACAGGAAAGAAATGACGCTGCAGCTCAGGAAGCAGCTGAGGAAGTCACACACAAGGGATGGCAAGGTTCATTTATCCGCTTTGGTTCTCGGCTTCACAGATCGACTGCAGACATGACGAAGACTCCAGGTTTGGGAAAGTGAAGCCAGTGAGGAAGAGTCCTGAAACCTGCATCCTCTCCGATTCTATTAACAATCAACTCAGGCTCCGCCCCTGCTCCTGCAAACACGGTTAAAGTCCCGGCGCTGGAGAAACGGCAAACTCGAGGCTTCAGAACGTCTGTGCGTTTGATTTCGGGGTTTTAGTTCTTCTCTTTTCAACTTCAGAGGAAAGCACGTGTACAAAGAGAAGCCGGCCTCGCTTTGATGAAGATTCAACAAACGGAGCAGCTTTCTTCTTACAGAGTTTGGAAGTCTGGTTTCCACATTTAGTTTTCCCGGACCGGGTGTCTCTGCTGGACCGCGTGGGCGTGCACATCCCTTCACTAGCAAGACCGAACCCTTTATCCTCCTGGTGGGAGCGTTTGGATGCCATGTGGTCCTGGAATGAACCTGTCGGGCTGAACCTCCTCAGCGGGTCCTCCAGCGAGTTCCCGGAGTCTGTGCAGAAAAGTTTGCCATCGACAAACGAGGGGCAGAGTTATCGGACGGGGGACGGCGGGCAAGACGCCACGGAGATTAATTGGACTAAAGCAGGGCTGTGACTTTCAAGTGACAGTGTTTTAGTATCTCGGATTTTAATTGAAAAATGTTGCATTGAGTAAAGTGATCGCTTGGACCATCCACTCAGCGTCTTTGGAACAAGTGTGTTCTTGGTCCCAATCCAGCGAATGAAATGCACAGTTGTGTTTATGTGAGTGTCGAGCAATCAAACATCTTTATCGGCGTCTGAAGGTGACCGTGCACTTGGTGTCCTCAGCTGAAGTCAGTACAATCTTTTCCATACGTGGACGTGCACACTCCCACCGCTCCAGGCCCGCGGTGGGAACTTAGCTACTAACATTTTGACCTTTGACCCCTGCAATCAGCTCATCTGAAAACTGAGATTTCATCATCCTGCAATTAAACTAGTCTGTGAGTATAAATGATAAAGAATACCTTGGAGTACTTCCTGAGGTACAGCCACCTTGACCTTTGACCTCCACAATCCCAATATCCTTCACATTAATCTGGTGCATATAGTGCTGCACTGTTTCCCCACACGTTCTTATTCTACTTAGATATTTATAGAGATCGAGCTATAGTGCATGTGCTTTTACAAAGTTTCCCTCCAGGCGTGGATAACGTATTTCTGATTCTAATTTGTGTTGCCATGGAAACGTCAACATCTGCAAGTTCAACTCAGTCCACTATAAATAAAAAATTATCTCCTGCATAAAACAACACGTGAATCAATTCAAGACAGAAGCGAGTTTGAAATTCTCTTTTCATTTGGTCTGACCCCTCGTGAAGTTTGGACACACACACACACAGCTGACATCAGAAGCGTCCCTGTCTCTACTCTGGCGGCTGAGTGTACCTTGTTGCTGGCAGCTGTGGCTTCAGTCTTCCCCCGAAAGACAAAGACAAGAAAAAGACAGGAGAAGAGACACAAACGTAAGAAGAAAAGGAAAAGACAGGATGCAGGGCGTCGATGATGAGCAGGCGAGGGTTCACCGTGAGTGTGTGCGCAGGTGAGAGCAGCACCTGGGCTGTGGTCTGTGATATTGTCTGGTGGACTGGGTCGTGCAGAGGGGGCGGTTTTAATAAAAGCTTTTTGTTTATTGCCTCTGGTTTATTGGGATTCTTCAGGACAGAGGGGAGCGCTGACGTCATGAGTCTGCGCTACTGCCGCACACCGACGTCACCAGACTGGGGTTTGGAGGAAGGGACTGGATGAATATTCAGACGGTTAACTGGGATTGCTGGTTTAGTTTTCTACGAGGACGTGAGGGACTGTCTGCAGCTGACAGGGGCTGATGGGCAAA
Organism: Pseudorhombus dupliciocellatus; assembly: GCA_016785235.1. NCBI lineage: Eukaryota > Metazoa > Chordata > Actinopteri > Pleuronectiformes > Paralichthyidae > Pseudorhombus > Pseudorhombus dupliciocellatus. The sequence continues at coordinate 836,127 of JAFBJW010000032.1, forward strand.
AAAGGGTCAAACTAACCTTGTTTACTTCCTCCTTCGACTGGTGAGGAGAAAAGAAGGAGAGAATAACAGCTCAGACAAGAGTTCTCACCTTTGTCACGTCACTGTAAAATGTGAGGACGACGACGAGCTAAAACAGTTTGACCATGAAAGACTTCACATCAGACAAAAACAGAAAGGAAAACTTCATCCTTGGACAAAAGACAAATAAACGTTGGCTGAATTGAATCAAGCCCTGCTGCCTCTGCCAGGGGGCCCTGGGAATGATTCTTAGAAAGGGATTCTGGGAAATGTCTGAGTCACCGACGAATCAGCTGCCTCTGACGAGGGCAGCGGACCGAGCGTGCATCGAATCCCAAGGTTGGAGCGCTCACTTCACGGGACCCACAAACACACAGAGGTTTTATGAGCTCTGCTTCTTCTGTCATCTTTCTTCTCTTCTTGATTGATTTTTTTTTTAGCTGCGGCTCCAACTGAAGCTGATTTTTTTCTGCCAGCCACTCACCTCTTTGTTTTTAGTTTCCTCCTTTGGGCAAAGAGGAGAAAGAGAAAGGTTGAGGAGAACGTAAACACTGTTATCTGCTCTGTCAGAAAGAGCTCATGGCAAGAATAAAATCCAAACAGTGGCTTGGGTTAAAGAAATAACTGGAGGAAGGAGAGTTTCAGGGGAACGAGAGTGAGTGAAGCTCTAAGGCAGAGGAAGGACGGAAGAAAAGAAACCAACCTGCTTCTCTTTGTCTTTCTTTTCAGCCTACAAAGACACACACACACACACACACACACACACACACACACCTGTGAGTGATGATGCCACACTGGACCACAGCCATATTTGAACGCGCTCCTCTCTCGTTCTAATCCTTCATCGCACCCTCCTCCTGCTTCAGCCTCACTCCTCCAGACGCTGACTCACTTATCAATGAAGCTCATTGTTGCTTTTAGCTGAAACCCTCGCGGACGCAGCATTGCTGATTCAGCGTTTCTGCATCGCTCTTCCGAGGTCGTCAGTAAGCGTCCGGGGATCGTAACACACTGAAATAACTCGGAGGGGTCTGCACTCATCCCCCCAATCACCAAATCATCCCACTAATGACCTGCGCCTGTTCCAGAGTGTGGTTATTTAAAACCTTCACACACACACACACACACAAAAATAAATGTAAATGTCTTTTAAACAAACGCACCTTTTCCTTCTTGGACTCAGACTGAAGACGTAAAAGCAGCAAAGGAAAATACAGATGAAAGACAAATGGTAAATTAAAGAAAAATAAAAGAACAGAAGAATAGAATCCTCACATTTTATAAAATTATTATTATATTAAAGGTTACACGAAGCTCCTCACCTTTTCCTTGTTATTCTTATAAAGAAAGAAAGGAAGAAATAAAAGGGTGAGACAACAAACAGCAGCAGACGATGACAGGATGAAAGCAACACTGTGTCCGAGCAACAGCAGGACTCACACACTCATTAATCACAAGCGTTTCTTCATTCACTCGCTGGAAAGCAGAACTATGGCCTGGTTGTAGATATTAATAATTCAACACATTCCTGCGGTGTTTCTCTCCGCAGCTGCGGGAGCCTGACACTTTTTTATTTTTGGAGCTGACAATAAAAAAAATCTCTGTCTGTTTTTTTTTGTAGTTGTTCTGAGCTGCAGTAGCTTCAGTTTCCTTCCTGAAGCGTCTGGTGGAGACGAGCAGGTGATGTTCGAGCCCGACGTGCAGCGTTATCTTTCCTCAGGTCAAAAAACACAACGTTCAAGGTTTCGGGATTTTATGTTCGACAGCACGACATCAAGAGATTTTTAACGTGAATCGGGATGAGGTTTGACGTCCTACTGAAGTTCTACTGCACTGAGTGAGGGTGTGAACACGCAAATACACAAAACGCCACGACACACACACACGTCCTGCCTGAGGCCTGACCGACCTTGTTCTCCGTCTCCTTGTTGTCGAGCTGAGGACGGACACAGAGGACGAGACAAGACGACAACACGTGATTAAAATCTTCCACTTTCATGTTGTCTCTAATTTAACAACAGAAGGACATTCGTTTAAAATTCTAGTTCGTAGACAACCGGTAACCTCTCTCAAGCGCAGACACCAAATAAAAATCGAACCGGACTTTCTGCCACTGACAATCCACTCACAGAGAAACAGGACGACAACAGATTTAACATCAAATCTTCAACGTGCAGTCGCCTAAACCATCAATTAACACAAGGTTCTGCTGCGTTAATTCAGCCTGAGAATCCCACTTTATGTTTTAATCTACGCTGCAGCAACAACAGCATCGATCAACCCTGAGTACATTTCCAGGCTGAGCTGCTTCGTGCACGTGAGAGAAACTGGAGCAGAGCACTTGTTTGTGTCTGCAGCTCCAGCAGATTCACAGGAATCGGACACAAACAGCCTCATCTCAAAGGGCTGACTTGAACCAATCAGCCGATAACAGTGTTCGTCTCCTCCCTCTCGTCCCTGAACATCTGGAGACGAGTAGGGACATCAGCACCTCCCTGAATGTACCCCCCCCTCACGCCGCCGTTTAGTAGATAAAGGATAAAAGTGAGTGATCGGGCAGCCCACTGTGGAGTCTATTACACGCTCGGTCTCAGAGCTCCGGCTGGAGATGTGTTCAGATCTCTGCTAACAGATGGTACCACAGGCATCGGGTCTGTGCCGGGTCCATTAACACAGGAGGAGGAGGAGATCAAAGGGATAAGAGTCCCTGATAAGAAAAAACAAATCAACAAAACCCAAGCTTTGTGTTTGTAAATCCCCGGGTCAGGTCTCCAGGATCTTGGGAATTTGTACATTGGCCACCAGTGTGTCAGACGCAAATCATGTCGAGGCAAAATTAAAAGTTTTATACCCGTTGATACCCTGACCCACCGTTAAGAACCTTTATTTTGAAGTGATCTGTCTTACCTCAGATCCCTCAGAGTCTGAGCAGCCAGACTGGGTTTGAAATAAAAGAAAAGAATCAGAAGAAAAAAAAGAAGAAAATGTGACATGTGACGACGTGATAAAGACTGAAACTCAGGGGCTGTGTCCTCGAACCCTTCCCTCACCTTGGAGTCCTCAGACTGGCGTCCGTAAAGAAGACAGGACAGATGTGGTGATGAAACATAAAGACAGTTGGAATTTGAAATGGAAATGAAAGTGCTGCAAGTCTTTTACGCACCATCTCATCCTCCCCTTCGTTGTCGGAGACGGCCTGATGGACGTGAGGCGAGGGCAAGAAATCAAATTATGCAAAATATGGGAAACAAAAACAGGCAGGGGTTGTTCTCAGATCGAGCGGATGAGAACCATGACCGGTGTTAATTATATGACTGAGAACCTTGTGTATAAACGTAAAGAGACTCCACATGAAAGCTGATGTGATGCATCATGACAATACAACAGACCTCCGCCCAGCAAATTAATTTAATTATTTAATTTTGACTTTTTCAACAAAACTAAAAGATCCATCTGAACTTAATGTTAATAAAATATATAAAACTACTGTCTTCGCACTAATCTAACCCTGAGGAACAAGCGGACCCACCTCCTCGTCGCACTCGTCAGGTTCCTCCTCCTCCTCCAACTTTCAGAGAGAAACGGCAAAAAGTAAAAACAGTATTTCCGACATCAGGGGAAGAGGAAGAGGAGCGAGGAGGAAGAGGAGGAGGATTCTATTTGATATCTAATATCTAATGAGTAAATTGGGATCAACCTAAAAATACACACAACTCTACTGTGTGAGTGGGGGGGGTGGTTCAGGAAGAGTTTGTTTATCTGGAATGTTTGTGTTGAAGGAGCGAGGGGAGGCCACGACAAGAAATAACAAGATGAACCTCGACATACCCTCTCCTCCTCAGCTGTAAACTGTAGACACACACACGCACACACACACACACACACACACACACTGAACATCGGCTGCACAACTAATCAAACCCTGAGGAACAAGCGGACCCACCTCCTCGTTGCACTCGTCAGGTTCCTCCTCCTCCTCCAACTTTCAGAGAGAAACGGCAAAAAGTAAAAACAGTATTTCCGACATCAGGGGAAGAGGAAGAGGAGCGAGGAGGAAGAGGAGGAGGATTCTATTTGATATCTAATATCTAATGAGTAAATTGGGATCAACCTAAAAATACACACAACTCTACTGTGTGAGTGGGGGGGGTGGTTCAGGAAGAGTTTGTTTATCTGGAATGTTTGTGTTGAAGGAGCGAGGGGAGGCCACGACAAGAAATAACAAGATGAACCTCGACATACCCTCTCCTCCTCAGCTGTAAACTGTAGACACACATTCACGCACACACACACACACACAGACACACACTGAACATCGGCTGCACAACAAAATCTGGAACTATATACGTTGGAATTTAAAGAATAAACAATTGTGCCCAAAAAAAGACGTTTTCACTCTGCAAACGAATGGGATCATGTTTCAGTTCTGATCCACGTGATGAATGATCAAACAACACAACCATCCCTTTATAATATCCCCAGATGAAATGTCCTCCCTGTCCACGCCCACGAGCCCCTCGCAGAGTGAGGTCACAGCTCGGGCGGCGGTGAAGCCTCAGCTGTGTCCCGCGTGTTTCACTCACCTGCTTCGCTCCCATGGACTCAAACATCTTCTCCAGGAGGACCCTCATCTGCTGGATGTTGTTCATCAGCACGCACGGCTGCAGGAGGCGGGGCCACGGAGACGACAGGCGCGATCGGGCGGGGGAAAAAAAACAAACGGGAGAATGAGCGGAGACGGACAGAGGAGAAAGGCACAAGAAGAGGAGACGCAGCCGTTACTCACGATCTTCTCCTTCTCGCAGTAGGAGGGGAAGCTCTTGGACAGCAGGGCGCTGTACTGCAGCAGAACTCTGGTGATGGTCTGCAGGAGGAAGAGCCTTCAACACTCACACTAAACTTTAACACGTCACGACTTAATGCCCTCTCCTATTTACTTCACCAGTAAAGACCATGGAAAAGAGGGAGAGGTGAGTGGACGAGAAACATGAGAGGAACGGTTTGAGGAACAGACAGACATAAAGAAATGATGTGAGTGAGCAAAGGGAAGGAAAGGAAAGGGAAGGGAAGGGAAGGTGGCAGCTCTGAGGGAGATTAACATGAGAAAGAAGATGGAGTCGCGGGTCGGGGACGGGGAGTTGGACGGCTGAGAGCGATGGCTAACATTAGCTATTCTTTATTTAATGAGTCCCTTATTGATCGAGCCGTCGCACCATAAACAACATGCACACGCGCGCGCGCACCCACACACACACACACACACACACACACACACACACACACACACACACTCTCTCTCTCTTTCTTGCAGAGAAAGGTCTTTAAAGATTTAATGACTTCTCCTAAAAGCAGCTGCCTTCAATTGTGTTTGAAGGCAAAAATCCAAGGCTCAGCTACAGCAAAAATTTTACACTGGATACATGCTTTGCAAGTACCTGGAGGCCAGAGGTCAGTACCTCAAAGAATTCAAAGATTTCAAAGTCACAGTTTAAAGCTGCAACACAGTGTCGAGGAGCCAGAGATTTAAAGGTTCTGCTGCTGCTCCTCACCTTGGCGAAGCGGCGGTTGTACTGGGCCACCACGGTCGGGTCGGGACAGTCCAGTTTCCGGATGATCTCAAAGCTCTGGTTGAGCTGAGTGAAGATGTCGACCACGGAGCTGGAGAACAGGGCGTGTTCAGACGTCTGCTGGAACTGCAGCAGGAGGGAAAACACATGTCTGTATTTAGGCCCGGAACTGACTCTGCTCCTCCTCGCCTCCTGCATTCAAACAGAAACTCCGCTGCTTCCGACTCATTGCAGTTCCTGTCTCCCATCAAGACGCAGACATTAAAATGAAGACAAGGTGCAGAGCTGGGGACAAATCCACAGGGTCCGAGGCCTGGCCTCACCCTTCAGTCTGCCTCACCCCCTCTCTCTTGTCCCGCTCCAGAGCTCCGTGCATGAACTCCATGGACACGTCCTCGTTCTCAGCCAGCCAGGCCAGGACGAACTGCAGGAACCAGCTGCAGCCAGCAGCAGGCACAGAGAAGAGTTAGAGTTTATTGTGTGTGCGTGCGTGTGTGTGTCTGTGTGTGTGTGTGTGTGTGTGTGTGTGTGTGTGCGTCTTACGCTGGGTACTCAGGCACAGCGCCTGTGAAGGCCGGCAGCTCCTGGACGTACTCGTTGTACAACCACTTGACCTTGAAGTGCAGGTTCATGTAGTCGGCCGTCTTACACAGCCTGTGTTTCTCGTGTTCTGTACAAATGAGGAACACACACACCCAAGTTTACACAACTCTGACTTCCACACTAAATATATAGAGGATGAATGAAGACACTGAACAAATCTTGAATATGAAACATGAATGATCATATTTTTAATGGTGACTGACTTCTATCAGCTCATCTGTAAATCTATGAAGCGCACACACACGCAGTCTTACCGGCGTAGAAATGGACTCTGCGGATGCGGAATGTGTTGGGAGCTGAGGTGGCGACAGATTTATGACAGAAACCAACGAGACGTCAGAGACAGTGAGGAAGCAGGTGAGACAGAGGACGGCAGAAGAAGACAAAAAAAAGACAATGATGCTACACTAGGACGGGCGAGGAGGACGTACAGTCCACAGCCGGGTATCTCTAGTTCCAATTCCATCCCCTTCAGGTTAAACTAATGACACAGACTCATTTAGACTGAGGGGACGTCTCCGTGGAGACACATGCACTAACATTAAAGTGTCTCCAGGTCTCTGATGTCACTACAGCCTTCACTGTCCAACTGTGTTCTACTGAAGAGAGCTCAGCATGCTGCGCACACTGCTGTGTGACACATGTTCGTTTCAGTGTGTGTGTGTGTGTGCAGCGTGTCAAGCTCTCTCTCTAACGTCTCAGACAGCTGTGTCTCACCATTGTTCCAGTGATAGTGATCGATTTGATGCAGAACTGAAGGAGAGTTGATGGATGGAAGAAAAGAAAGAGTGAACGCAAACCGATATTTATTCTCTCTCTCTCACACACACACACACACACACACACACACACACATGCACACACAGTCTTACCCTCCAGGGCGTACTTCATGTCCTGAGCGAACAGCGACCACATGACCTCAGCGCTGACTTTCCCAACGTTGAGCTCCTGAGGAAACCTGAGGACAGAGTCGGTCCAGAGTCAGAGGACGCAGGGGGACGTCCCCCCGGCCGTCTGCGCCTGGGTTTGTAAACTAAGCTCTCTGTGACACTGACTGGTTGATGACGGGCGTGTACGAGTTCTTGTCCTCCTCGATGATGGAGACGATGAGCGTGATGAGTTTGGGCCAGAAGTCCAGGTTCTGAATACTTGGACCCTGCTCCTCCGGCTGATTCTCCTCCTTCTTCTCCTCCTCCTCTTCCTCCTCCTCTTCTTCTTCCTCTTCCTCATCATCCTCTCCCTCTTCTCCTTCAGCTCTTTCCTTCTTCTTCTTCTTCTTCTTCTTCTCTGGCTCGGGCTGCACGAGGAACAACAGCGGCGATGAGGTGGTGAAAATCTTTTGGAGACGTGAGCGCGTCCTGCTGGGAGACTCACCGGCGGGACGGCGGACTGGAACTGACGGTTGAAGAGCTCCAGGCAGTTGTTGAAGATGTACTCGTAGGTGGAGTTCAGACAGGCCTTGACACAGTCCCGCACGACGATGGCTGCCCTGGGGGGGCTCTGCAGCTCCAGCACCTGGAGACGGGTCACAGAAACTCAAGCAAACATTCAGGAACTGCAGCGTCTGTCCACACACTGTCTGAAGTAACAACTGGACCGAACTGAACTTCTACTCTCATCCTCTGTCTCCATGTTCCCATGAAACACCTGAGGTGGAGAGACACCAGCTCAGACTCGGAGTCTCTTCTCCTCTGGACAGACAGAGGGAGGGACGTGTCGCTTTGTGGAAAGAACAAAAATCTAAACTGGTGGGGAGGTCGCGTCTGTACCTTCATTCTGAAGAACGTGATGCTGGTGAGAAGATCCACTGTGGACTTCAGGTCATGGAGGCGGGGCTTGCTGCTGGCTGGGAAGTTGTTCTGCACACGCGCACACACACACACACACTGTGAACTTCTTTCTAGGTCTCTAGGTAATTTGTTTTTCTCCAGCGTCTGTTTCCAATCTGGTGTTTGAATCCGCGTCTCATTGCTCTTCCGGTTCACTAAGCTTTTAATTTATTACTGAATAGCTGCATGCAAACATCCATAATCAATGCTGGAGAATAAATAAATAAATAAATGAGACAGGGGGGAAAAAAAATCAAACGTCTGAGCAGTTTAACATTCAGACCATGTCGGAGGAATTCAATCACAGGAAGAGCAGAAGAAGGTAAAAGAGAAATGTTTGGGATGATGATGGTTCATCTCTTTCACAGAGCGACTTGTGTGTGTGTGTGTGTGTGTGTGTGTGTGTGTGTGTGTGTGTGGACGCTCACTCTGTACATGGAGAGGTCGATACGCAGCGAGTTGTGCAACTGATCCAAGAGCTTCACAAATCGATCTCTCTGTCAGGAGAGAAGAGCAAAGAGCAAAACAGACACAGTTCACATTCTTCGTCATTTTTTTTCAGACCGGGGGGGGGAGTCTTTCCCTTCTGCTGATTGTAAAACGGAACGGACAGAACCAGCTGACGCTACTACAAGATATTCTGCAACTGCAGTACTCAGGAGTATTTCACACCATAGTATTCATAATGGTAATGGGCGGTTAACTGGTTAAAGCTTGGCTGTGTCTCATGAAGGGCACACTGGGATGCGAGAGGACGGAGACACACGGACCGGAGGAGGCTGCAGCTCTGACGGTTTCATTTTTCCTTCAAACGCTCTGGCAGCAGAGATGTTTTTATGAAGCGGCGCCAGAGGAACCACCTGAACCTGGGGGAGGGGGGAGGGAGGACTCCGGACAGCTGAAACGAGGAAGAAATACTGTGTACTATCATTAAATACTCATTATACTTATATTAAATACTCAGTGTATTTAATCCTGAGGTGAATCCCACACTGTTCACGAGGGGTTCCCTTCGTTTTCAACCCAGGATGAAAGAATGAGTGACGGCACCGACTGGCACCAGCCCGGTGGGTCCTGGAGTTCTGCTCGTGTCTGTCTGTGCGTCCCGCTGCGTCTGGATCGGAACCAACGCTTACGTAACGGAGAGCAGAGACACAGAGGAGAGTGGTTTATCTCTGAGTTTAAACCAACTTGTGCAGCTCAGTGACTTTATTCAAGATGGACGACAGGTTTTCACCGACGCGTAGAGATACCTGAACCGGGCCAGAGCCAACCCAGGTACATTATTTCATGTCCGGATTCTATTTTGCTGCTGAATGAAAGAGAAGGAAGCTGAACTCTGAGCGTTTAGACCATCTCCAGCTCTGGGCGGATCTCACCTCTCTGAATCAAAGCGAGCGACTGCTGACGCCGCCCGTCGCCCACTTAGCTACAGTCCCATTCTAGGGAAGTCACAGGAGGAGATGACAAAGCAGAACGAGATGAAAGTGCTTCTTGGAAAAAGAGACTCTGGCAGCGTCACACTCAACGCTCGGCATCATGGGTCCAGTCCAGAGACCTGGGGTCTGTCTGAGGACTCACTCGCACGTCTGATTCTCTAAACGTCTCGCTGAAGAACCGATGAAAAATAATGAGTGAATAATGTGTGCTTCGCTCCATCAGAGAGAGGACGGAGGGCATGAATGATGGAAGAGGAGGAGGAGGAGTCCCTGCCTCTTCCTCAGGCAGCAGGAGGAGGTTTATCGTTACCTGAATCTTCTACCATGGCAACAGGTTTAAGAATCACACAAAACAAAAACAGGACACGCAATGTGATGCTCAGCGTCACTTCCTCTGATCCAGAAACGACCAGAGACGTCCGTCACTGATTCTGTTTTAATCTTCCTCATGAGAAACACAAACAGCTGTGATGATGCCGGTTATTCACCTCTGATCTGGTGTTTGTCCGGCAGCTACTGTCTTTAGAGGAGTGAAGAAGAAGATGAAGAGGAAAGCGTCCTTGTAAGCTAATGAGGCTTTTGAATGGACTCGTTTTGAATCGGTGCTTCATAACGAACCCGAGTGAAACCCACAGGTTCGTCAAATCATCAAAACATATTGCGTTTTTTATCTTTGACTCAATGAGTCTTTTATCGTTTCTCTGGACTTTCTTTCATCCATTAAAGGATTCTGATTCTCTGGAGTAATTTCAGTTTGAGGGATGTCCTAATGAGCCCGTTTCATTTCAGAGTCTGCGTCCTCTGTCCCAGTAAAACCCCAACTCCCAGCCACCACTCGGGGGGGGGGGGGGGGGTCTCACCGGGGGGGGGGTGTCTCACTCACCCCGAAGTTGGAGGCCGCGAACCTGGCGGGAGCGGAGACGTTGGTGGAGGCGGTGGGGTGGGCGTAGAAGGCGTTGATGTTGGCCAGCAGGGTGCTCATCACCGCTGGGACCCCTGACAGCATGTACTTAGAGGACAGGCAGGAGAAATGGCTGAGGACGAAGAGGAGAGAGGAGAGGAAACAGGAGGAGACGAGCAGGTTCAGAAGGAGGTGATTAACTAGTTAATTAACTCGACCATTGTTCCCAGTGAGATGCTCGTCCAACACACAAACACACAGAGCCCCTCCGCCCCTTAAAGGCCAGATTACAGCATAATAACACAATGAATCCTGTGTGTGTGTGTGTGTGTGTCTCCACCTGCCAATCAGTGATCCAATCAAACATCTGGGAAATCTCCAAAGTGATGGATCATCTTTTCTCATTAGATGAGATAAACACATTTGCATTCTGTTTATAGTTGATGACAACCTCTCTGTCTCTCTCTCTTACACACACGCACACACTCTCTCTCAAAGTAATTGAAAACATTTCCTGATTGGATTTGCTCACTGCCGGCTGACGTCATCGCAGCCTGTCGGACGAGCCGATCCCTCACTCTCACCAACACGTGCACGTTAACACACACACACACACACACTCACGTCATGGCCTGGTAAATGGACTCGATGCCGTAGCGCATGGCGAACTCGTCCACGACATCCTGTTGCACCTCGCCAAAGTAAACCTTCCAGGCGTCGTCGCCCTGAGCTACTGGGATCTTCACCACGCCGCCGCCTTCCACGTCCGTGGAGAAGTGGAACATGTTCTGGATCGGGGGGGGGGGGGGGGGTAACCAAATTAACGGGGGATTTAAACCACGTTAACATTTAGTCATTCCTGCTGATTGAGTGTTTACCATCATCTGAAAATGTCTGAAGCACGCGTCTGTTCCTGTTTTCAAATATTGGAATATGTTTTTTTAGTCAAACACATCACTACTGATATAAAAACTGATAAATAATCCCTTTAAATCTCATGTTCACTCTTTGTTTGATGAAGTCAATCCATTAATGACTGACTCTGTTATTTGCACCTACTCATTAACTATTCGACTGTGTCTTCAGCAATGAATGGCATCGTTCATTCTAATTATAAACTGACGATCAGACACAGATGTTACGTTTTCACTGGGTTTAATTTCTGCAACGCTTTGCTTCTCAGCAATTCCTCTGTGATCATTGATGTGTGTGTGTGTGTGTGTTACCTCATGAAGGCATGTGTACTGCACGTGGTACGGTGCCACCTTTTCCTCTCCCTCGATCTCCACACTGATGTGAAGACGAATTGCACCGGACACGGCTGACTTGTCTGTTCTCTTCTCTGTGGACACGCGTGCGCACACACACACACACACAAATAATACTTGATAAAGGTCTCAGAATAACATTTTTGATGTATGATGGCAACCGAAACACTCAGCACCCTGACTTCACGGTAGTGGGGAACAACTCTTCTGGACACATACAGGCACAAATGCACACACGCACGTACCCAGGTTGTACCAGACGTCCATCTCTCCGCTCAGCGTTCGGACCTCGATGATGCTCTGACCCAGGAAGTCGTCAGACTCCCTCTTCAGACGCTGCTTCACCCGCGACTTGATGTCATCGTCCTCGTCCCAAACGCGCAGCTTGATCCGGTCCGATGAGTTGTGACACTCGCTGTGGGGACGGGGACGGGGGGTGGGGTTATTACTGGTCACGTCATTCACAGCTCTTTTAAAAACCTCAGTGAGAGACGGTGAGAGCCGAAACAAAGACTCACAAGCTGAACTTCTCCTCCCAGACCGGGTTCAGGTTTCCGTAGATGGTCTTTGTTCTCTTCTTGGTTTTACCCACTTGGATGGTGACGTACGGGTCACTGGAGCCCGTCCTGTCCTTGGCCTGGAGACCCTGAGCACTGACGACTGAGGATACACACACACACACACACACACACACAAAACAAACAGCCCAAATGACTATTACAATTACATAAGAACAACAAACACCTACTCTCCCCCTTTATTTTGCTGTTTCACTCTCTCTCACACACACACACACACACACACACACACACACACACACACACACACACCGCCCACAGTTATGCAAACGCTCGTACCTCTACGCTCCTGACTCACAGCCAGATGTTGTGGACTCATCACATGATTTCAAAGCTCTTGTCACCTGATGATGCATCGACAGCGCTGCAGCTCTAAGAAGCGTCTCTGGACGCTGGCTAAAGTCTGGAGACATTTCTCTCTCAGGTGGACGGACGGCAGGTTCAACAGGAGGACGTTTCAGGGTGGGGAGGCAGGGGGGTGATGAAAGTCTATTTATAGCTGCGCAGCCGAGCAGCACGTGCACTGTGTGCGCGACCTGCAGGAAGCGGACTCAGGTGATTCGCACTCTTCACGAGCGGCTCTGAGGAGTCTAGCGAATGACGGGGATCCCGAATACAGTTAATATTCCGATTATCATTTAATAATATTATTGTTGTTAAAGTGACCAACACCATCTCTGACACCATTCCAATGAACCTGGCCGCCCAGCTTCAGAGTTGAAGCAGAAGCGAGGGGAACATCCAGGCTTCACACAGGAATGTTGTTTCATTCTAAAGCGTCCACGTGTCTCCCGTCCATAACGACCGTGCTGTTGGTTAATTCAGCATCTGCCGCGTCTCTTCTGAGCTAAAGACAGACATTTGAATATCAGTCAGATGCTCCCTCGTGAGTCAGCCGACTTTTCAGAGTGGCTGTCAGTCCGGCGTCGACACACAACAACTGGCTTTGAGTTAGAAGTGTGTCTGATTGTCTCACACGAGGGACACGCCTGATTGATGGGTAAAAGAAAAAACAGCCTGCATGATTTATATTCCCTTTAAAACATGTTTGCTCACTGACTTCAACACTGTTGAGGAAGTACAGCATTGTTGTTCTGTCCCGAATGTTCAGATTTAAAACTACAACACAATGGAGGACGTACGTCTGGAATTTAACCAATAAAACAGCGACCATCATGAAACCACATTTGCTTCCATGTAACGTGGAGCTCGACCCCCCCACCCGCCGACCGCGGATGCATTCCAACAAAGCTCCTGCATCTCGTCTCTAACGGAGCTCATCTCTGCTGATCGGGGAGACAAGGTGTGATGGCTGCTATGGCAACGCTGCCGCCACTATATAGTGTGATGTGTCTGCTGGTTGCTTTGACAACAGTGCTAGTTGTTTGAGTTTCTGAGGTCAACAGGCACCCTGCTGTGTAAAGATTTCTGACGTGTTCACCTGGTTTGTCAGAGGAGTAACGACAGGATTTGTTGTTTCTGACATTTTCAGCAGTTTCCTAGGGTCAAATTCCTGGATCTGCTCCATGGAGGGTTGGATTTAAAGAACAAATGCGTTAACCCGTCGCACGTACTGTTGATGGTGATCTTGGCCGACCACTTGGAGGTGCCGTCCAGGACGCTCTGCTTGATGCTCTTCATGTACTGCGCGTGGACCATCTTGGAGATGTCGAACACCTTCCGGATCTCCTCGAAGATCTCCGGCTTGTTCCTCTCGCGGATCTTCATCCTGTCCTTCATCGCCATGATGATGTGCTGCGTCCGGTCCTCCGCCCCCGTCTTGGAGCTCTTCTCGGCTGCTCCTGTCGATGACAGGGAAGCAGGTGGATTAGGATTTATAAAAAAATAAATACATACTGTCAACACCAAAGTCAACATAAACTAGAAAATGTCTTTTTTCAAAAGACATTTTCTAGGGATTTCGGGCGCGCCCTCATCATCCTCCATGTCTTTTACATTTGTTACAGTTCAAAGGATCATTTTGAACCTTTGAATCTCACTCCACTCTCTTTGGGCGAGAGACACTGACTCCCATTCATTTTATTTTAGCAGGTTTTCAAAATTTCTGAGCTAAATATTAGTTGAAATTCTTAGAGAAGTCATAGCACAGCATTAGACATAATTCTGCATGTTTTCTGGTCCTGTGTCTGTACAACAAAATCTCTGGGAGGAGTAGGAGTAAAATTTCCGAGCAACAACAGCAGTTGTGCCATCAGTGGCATCCCTGATCATCTCTGCACATTTTTCATTTGCAAACTTCATTATCTCTCTTTTTCAGGCCTACGTCCAGAACTCAAACTTTCTATAAAAAACTTTTCTCAAATGATGTTTCCTGCTCATAAAACTGGACACAGGTTCATGCAGTAAAGTCTCACTGGGCTTCACTTCCTCCCACTAGCAGAGTTCGTCAGGAAGAAATCAATTTCGCCACAAAGATTCGGAGATGTTATTTCTCCGTGTTGCCCTCTGAGGTACTCACTCTGCAGACAGTCGGCGTTCAGCAGCTCTTGGCATTTCTCGTGCACTTTGACCCCACACTCGGCACAGCGCATACCCTGCCGGGCGATTCCCCACAGCAGCCCCTCGCACTCGTAGCAGTACGTGGGCGTGGTGGCGGTCCACACCTCGAAGTTGTGGGGCGTGGTGCAGGAGATGGGGTAGATCAGAGCCTGCAGCGTCTTTTTGTACACGTGCGTTTTCTGAAGGAGCGAAGAGGGAAACAAAGTCAGAGGACAGAGACAACAAGGATGGGGAAGGTCGGCCGTTTAAAAATAGACAAACATAAAGAAATGAAAGAGCCGACCACTTTATGACCCACAATCCTTCTCTTCCTGATGTGGACGAGGTCGTCGGCTGGACTTTTAATTAAAGGACGATCTCAAGTGGCCTCCATTAGGATTATAGAGAAATGTGTGTGTGACAGTGCACACTTTTAATCTGTCTCAACTTCTCCTGTGATGAAGCAAATTCTGTGCTTGTAGAAGTCGGAGAAGGAGGAGGACACATCTCCTCCCCGACAAGCTGAAAAAGTCTCATTCCCCATATCTGAATGTTCTTCACAGACACTTGGAATATTTGGACTGTCTGTGATCAGACTTAATGTTGACAGACACAGACGCTATAGATGCAAAGAAACGTTTGCTGCTGGCTCAACCTGCAGACGAGCGTTACACGTTTACAGCAAATGCATACATACATACACATGTATGTATATTTAGATGTGGCGTGCATCTGAACCATTTCCTGCATTTGGACCATCTGTGAACCAGACAGCTGTCAGAACCTTGCATGGTTCTGATCTACAGGTTAGAATAACTTTCGTAGAGTCACACACAGACCTCAGGGCGAGAACACATTTCAAATGTCAATGTGCGCTAAAGTGAAATCTCAAAAAGTATTAAAGGGAAATCCTAAATTATTAAAACTCAATTTTCATCTAATATAATGTAATCGGCATCATGATGTGACACAGTGGGGGAGGGGAGGCGTGGAAGCAAAAGTCATAAAGCAACATGAAATCTCATCCAGTCAGAGAAGTCTCGCTGTTACCAGCTCCATTAAACCCTGACGCTGACTCAGCACAAGAGGTTGGAACAAACATATTAAAACATGAGGCTGCAGAATAATGACAGCAGAGCCGCAGAGACGAGGTGTGTGTGTTTCCCATCCGTCTTTGAGCAGAAAGCTATGAAAATTGAAGTTTCTGTGTGTGTGTGTGTGAGTCTGCTCACCAGCTCTTCGTCTTTCAGGGACGTCCGTGTGGCCAGTGTGTGGGCGAGTCCAGCTTTCCTGGACTGGATCATAGACTGAGGATGGAAAACACGTGACCCAGATTCAAACAGACACAGAAAGAAAACAAAGACAGTGCCGGTGATAAAAAAGTTAATAACTGAACGGCTGCATGTTGTGAGACAGATAGAACCCTTCTGCTAAAGAATTTACTGTAGCTTCCCTTTAACGTTTTATTGTGCCCTTTCATGTAATAACCGAGAGTTTTTTACTCGAAAGTTCAGAACCGGTTTAGAGCGATATTCCTCCTTTTCCAGCACCAACATCGAGCTGAGGTCTAAATCAGTTTCATCCCACAGCAGCAGGGACACACCTGAGACACGTTTGGAACAGACGCCTTGGCAGTGGTTTTTAAATGGAGGCACTTCACTGACACACGCTCTGCCAGTTACCAAGACATTAAACCCATTACTGCCGTCTACTCTGTGATTCACCAGATTAACTGCTGCTGTTAATGTGCAGTTTATTTACTGTATGAGGACACAATGGATTTCAGTCACACACACTAAAAAATGTTGTTCACTTGACCGACCACACTCACGTTTCTGTTTCCCTCTCTCTGTTTGTTTCCTCCACTAAACCTGACAAACAGAGACATTGTCATCCAAGCGTCTTTTTTGCCTCCTCATCCTTCGCGGGAGCAGTTTGCACCCACACTTCTGCTGTGATCGTAACCTTCACTCTGGAAGATCCTCTCAAATCAAAGGAGATGCGTTTATTTAATCAGACGAGTCGACACCCTCAGATCTCAGCCAGTGAATATTCACAGAGCTCAGCCGGTGCATGGCAGCCCTGGCGCCACTAAAGCACTTTCAAGTAGATGTGAGACTGGAGGAAGGAGAATAAAAGTCTCACACTGCTGGAGTATTTATCAGTGTTTGCTCAGGGAGGCAGGTGAGTCACTTCAGGAATGGAGCTGCTGACTCACGGAATGAAAGCCTGATAATTAAAGGACTTGTAGCTAAAACACCAATCAGAGAAAAAGCCTCTCGCTAATCACCAGTCGTCTGCAGGAGAGCTGAGAGCCGCAGTCGATTTTTCTTGTTTGTCACAATATTGTGAAATACAGTTGAACAATAACAGACATTATTTCGTGTATAAATATGTGTTGGTGCGGATCGAAGCGGAGGCCATTAGAGGACACGAGACAAAGCGAAACACAGCAGTTGAAATCTCAGTTACTCACCATCGCCTGGGGCCCGACGAGGAGAGCCAAAGAGAGAGAAGAAGAAGAAAGAGGTCAGAGATGAAGAGGCAGGCTCCCTCCAGGTGTTTGGCAAATGTAAACAAATTACGGCACAGCAGGGGGCCACCACCGTACGTGCACCTACAGGTATTCACCTCAATGTAGCTCATGTAGCCTGTGCGTTAACTGTAACTGTAGTGATAAAAACAAAAAAAAAAAACTCGGGTGTCACTCAACCAGGCTGGAATCAGTCCAGCAGCAAAGGAAAACACCAGCTACAGTCGAACTCCGAGTGAGTCAGACACAACCGAAGAACGACTGGTTTCAGAGCTGGCACAGGGGTTTGGTGCTAAATACTTGGGTTAATTATGAGCATTATACGTTGGATGTTTGTATGGAGGAAGTGGACAAGATCAAGGGGGATCACTCACCAGTTCACTAACAAGGGGAATGGGCCTCCTCTTGCGAAGGTCAGGCATGCTGTCAATGCCAAACGGTGTGTTCCCCCTACACACACACACGATAATTAAATAAACAGATAACAATGCACACACACATCAGGTAATCACACTGTCTCTTCCACACACACGCAGACTGAAAGATGTTCACTGACCCCGGCTTGGCCCACGGGTGTTTGCTTGGGTCGCCATCTTGATCTCGGCTCTGGAACAGGATGTCAGAGGTCAGACATTTAACCATTTCAAGGCCGACAGCATTTATTGGTTTCATGACACTTGGAGCAAAGACACACACACACACAGGTCCTGGGTTGGTTGAGTTTCAGCACTAAATGCCACAGACAGCGTTTCAATCACCTATACTGTTCTCATACATATGTGAGCATCATAAATCTGGTTTCACCTTGTGGAGTTAACACCTACCCAACCACACCTACTCCCAGTGACCACACCAGATATTGACCGGTGCTTCCCCTCAGTGTGTTTTCTGCCTGACAGCTAGTAAAGAAAATTCCACGGTGACCGTAACATAACATTTAAGCCTGAGAGAGCCGGCATCAATATTAACTTTCATCAATATGGTGAATCAATACCGCCCCACTCCTGGTGTGGCAATTTTATATTTATGACTGAAACAACAAATGTTCTCATCAGGCCACCGGTGCCAAGAGGTCGACACCTCATAAAACCAACAGCTCTTCAATTAACTGCGAAGGGAAACACAGTAATTTAAGAGTTTAGCGTATTGAGTATTTTCCCAACATGATTGAAACGAAAAAAGAAACGCAGTAAGTAACACAGACAGGAGTGAATGTCCTGGGAATATAAAGAGTGTTGTGGAGAAAAATAGAAGGAAACCTGATCTTCATCTTGACTTCCATCTGTAAAACAGCACAAGAGAAACAAGAAAACAGTCATGGACTCGTTCGGAAATAACAAGACACACCCTGGAATATTCACTTGGCTCTAAATGCTCGGCTAACGCTTAAAGCAGCGCCGCTTTCCGATAGATGGGGTCTGAGGTCATAAATGTTTCATTAACATGTATAATTTATCATGAAAACGACTCTTAATATTTCCCTTGTCCTTCCTCTTTAACGTCAGGCTCGCTTTCCAGGGAGATAATTAATGATTTCTAATTCAGCAAATGGTTTCTGCAGGAGCCTCAGAATCCAGGAGGGGACTGCAGAGTGGAGATGGTGGCAGGTGATACATGGCTCCCCAGGGGGCAAAACATTACAGAATCAGCAGAGACCATTTGGTGAAGTAAATACTCAAGAGACCTTTTGGTACCGGGGGTTATTCATAACCGCGTATCCTTTTATCAATGTACACATTGCACTGCAACCGTCTGGGATCAAAGAGTTTCAACCACAGCGAGAGGCTGGGACCTCAAAGCAGAGAAGGAACGAGGCAGTACATTTCATTTAGAATCACAAAAATGAAGCTGAAGAGCTCCGTGAATAAATTCAGAGCAGTTCTCTCAGGGTTAGGGATGTTCAAATGATGAAGATGGAGGAAAAATTAAAAATGTCTCCCTTCATTCAAGGGCATAGAAATACAAAATGGCTAATATCATTAACTTCCGTTTTAATTTCAACATAGAATCCACTGATGAATACCTGGTTCAAAGTATTCCTGAGAAAAGGTGGACATGGTCATACTGGTGAGGTTGCGCCTGGTCTCTCTCTTGTCTCGCAGAATCTGCTGGAAGCTCCTCAGGCTCTTCAGCCTGCGTTCATCCATTTGGCTGATATCTGCAGACGGCTCTCCTGCATCTCCCTCTGAGGCAACCAAGTCTGTGGCTGACTGGTTTGGAAGCAGCACCTTGGTTTCTCCCTCTCTATCCAGTGCCACAGGTTCATCGGCCGAGAGGGAGACAGAGAGGGAATCCATGGTGGTGCAGTGTGAAATCGGGGCTTTTCCACTCATATCTGTAGGATAGTCTTCCAGAGCTTCTGCAGGGCCTTCTGCGTGGTCTCCTACGTGGCCTCCTGCAGGCTGCTCTGTAAGGCTGCCAGGTGGAGGTAACACTGCACTGGTGCTACTGGAGATTGTGTCAGTGCAGACAGCCAGCTCTTCCTGGCATGAGGGAATCTTGTCTGAATAAGGAGACTTGGAGGTGTCCATAGACTCCAAGATAAGGCGTTTAGTGGCTTCTTCAACAATTCGCTGAGAGAACTGATCTGATTTGTCTCGGGAACTGTTTCTGCTCAATTCTCTAACAGCGTTAGTGCTATCAAGCATTTCTATTTTCTGGGTTTTGGTTTCAGATGTTTGTTCATCAGAGTGTTCAAATTGTGGGTAATAGCCTTCAGCAGAGGGCATCGTTATATCAAAGTCTGCTTCCTCTCCAGGATATTGAGCTCCAGGCACTTCAAGCTTGCGCAACGCCCCCCGCAAGGCAGAGCTAAAATCAAGTACAGCTCGACCTATACGCTTGACGTTGAAACCAGCAGCTGGGACATCTGCACTGCCGGGAGGAGGGAGCCAGTTTTCAAAATTACCGATTTCAGGCTCTTGGATGAATGGCCGATCTACACTGCCTTCAGTGCTACATATGTATGACTCAGTCCATGTCACTTCTGAAGACTGTTCGTAGGGTAGGTATCTTTCTTGATAGGCATCAGCATGAGAGTCTAACATGTAGCTCAGGTCATTTGATTGCTGATAGTCAAACTCTCCATCGTGCCCGTCAACAGAATGGTAGCCAGAACTTTGAGGGTAGGAAAAATCAGCAGCACACTCGTATCCTGCAGTGGCGTTTCCAAGGTTGGTGTCTGTTGGAACACGTGTACCAGACTGGGTTTGAGGCCTTCTCCTCCGTGACTGCCACTCCTCCCTGCTAGAAGCACTGGCAGGTGAGTTGTAATGTTTACCAGAGCATGCAGAGAGATGTTCTGAGCTTCCTGTGGAGCACTTCCTCAGTGTACCGTAATCTCCTGTGCTGTAGTGATTCCAGCTAGCAGCACCTTTGCAATCATGTCCATGCAACTCACGACGTCTGTCCCTGAGGAAAGTTTCCTGGTGCCACACAGATTCCGCAGTGGCACTGTGTGGTGGTCCAGTGTTAGTCCAGTTTTCCTCCCTGTCATCAGGCCTTTGCTGTTTTCTCCCATGACTAGATAACGGCCTCTCTAGGTCTGACTCAGACTTTGAACTATGACCTGAAGACAGGGAGCTGGTGCTTGGATAGTCTTGGCCATCCTGCCTTTCAAGGTAGCTGAAGCTGAGCTTCCTTGCTATCGCACCTACTGGAATATCTGAACTGTGGTCAGAATTATCATCAGCTTCCTCCAGGTCCTGTTGATCCACGGATTCAGCAATCGGTGAAACAGAAGACTCCTCAGCCCTTGGTAACAGCAGTTCTCCATGAACACTATGACGCTCATTGCAGACTTGGTGGAAAAGATTTAAATCAGACTTTGGCTTTGCACTCCCTAAACTGCCATAAGCACTAGCAGGCCTTCTGCGGGAAGATCCATCTTTGCACCCTGCGCCTGACCAAGTACTAGCCCCTGAACCAGCCTTATTAGAACGAATGCCCTCAATCTCTAACAACACAGCATCAACACAGGATGACACTTCCTCTACCGAGCCTCGTACTGAGGTCAGGTAATCCCTGAGGTCAGATATTTCCTCCTGGATTTTGTTGATCCCCCTCAGCTCTTTAAGAATGTGTTCAATAATGGCACTTGACTCCTCTTCATTGTCTTCATCTTCTTCTTCTAGCAGCATACCTGGGAGAGCTCTGTTGAAGTTGTAGTCCACACAGTCTCCAGTAGAGTACGGTCTCTTTGGCCGACTACGGGAGGAAGCGAAATCCCGTTCAGCTGCTTCTGAAAGTTTAGAATCAATCATGTCTGGGCTGCTGGGGCTGTAGGGTGGTCGGATCTGCTCAGGAATTATCCGAATTCCACTCTCAAATGAGATACGCTTCCTATTTGCAGGGGATCTGCAGACTTTATGCTGCAACGTGCAGGGTATTCTTATACATCCTTCTCTGTTCAGCTCCACCTCTCCAACACATGGTGGCCCTGATGCCGCTCCATGTTCTTTACCATTTGGCACTTTTGGGTGGTATGCTCCAGCCCTGTGGCTAACCTTTGGATATGCCCTTCTATGCTCCCGTCTGCCTTCCTCTGTTGTTGATGCCGCCTCATCCTCCTCAATACCTGCATAATAGTGGTGGGACTCTGGGACATGGTGGTCTGCAGATCCTTGCAGGAGGCGATGTATTTTACCCCGGATGACTAGTGCTACTTTGGGATTTGGAGCCCTCTTTTTGGGGGGCTGGACTTTGGTCTTTGTGCCTCCTTTCGGAGAAACACCCGCTCCATGTTGTCCGTTGAAGCGATTCCGGGAGAACATGTTCTCAAAGAGCAGCCTGTCCTTATCTAGCTACCCACATGGTCGATCTGACTGGTGTCATTGTTCATATCTGAAAAAAGCCTGTTGGAACTTTATCTAGTTCAATGTGTTATTATCACTGGTCCATGGCTGGAATGGGAACACAGAGATAGAGCAGTTGTCAACACGGAAAACACTGCAACATCCCAGTGAAAGAAACCAGAGAAGACGAAAAGAAGAAGACATTTGAGGATAATTGTTTAACTCAAATCAAAATCATGAAAGAGCATGTGCTGGCTTGTAAACACATTTCCTCTGCTGCTGTAGGAACCAGTCAGGTGAACTGATTATATGATGATTGGTCTAGGTGAACGTTATGATTTTATATTTACTTTATAATTTATTTACTCAGTGCATGGTAGAGGTGTTTGTTAAATGTGTTCTGGGAAACCGGTGATTCCTCATCGCTCTCAGTCACAGTAAAGAAAAAAAAAACACAGACCTCGCCTAATTTACAATCACTACACAAAATACCAGCAACATCTGTTCAGCTTAGAATGTAAAGAGGATGAGTTTGACTCCAGTATTTCATCACCATTAACACATATATTCACATCCAATCTGCAGGGAGAAGGCTTCACACAGGAGGAATGAGACCACAAGGCTTGGTGACTTGTTCAACGACCTACTGCCCTCGGACTGAATCATATTCTTTGATAGCAGTTATACATTCACTGCAGCTGAAGCAAATCTAAATGTCAAAGTGTCACACTGAGCACTATCACACTAAATCCCATAAATACAACAGCACATCAAGGCCAGCATGTGTTTATCAGCCTGCTAATGTTTTTATGTCTTTGATATTAAACTGTGATTAACGCTGGTCAGGAAACAAGAAACAATATAAATTGATGCATCAAAGGTCTTTAAAAGCCGCCCACTAAAATCAGTGACCCTGGCTAAAAGTTGCTTTGTCTCTAATGAGTATGAAATGACTGTTGATGGAGAGCAATGAGTTTAAAGAAGACATAAAGACGGACTTAAGATGCATTAAAGCTTCATTAGAGACCATCATGGAGGAATACAGAGTTTCAGACTGCCTCTCTCACAGGAGTCTGCTGGAGCGACAGCTGCATCTTGGAGAAGATTTTTACTCGAGCCTTTTGATGAGCTCACATCCACAAATCTCACTTTTAAAATCCTAAAATGACTGGAATCAATGTCAAGCCAGTGAAGCCAACTCCTCTGGATCACAAGCTCTTTGGTAGTTGGCTGGCTACAGTTATGGTATTAGAATTCATCTCTCTTGGATGGTTTCTGTCATTTCAGGTGACTCACACTGATGTTGGTCCAAGTTAGCTCCCTGGAACCAGTTGAAACCAACGGGAACTCACTGGACCCAGTGCAAACCCAGAACCACATACAGTGAAACCAGCTGAAACACACAGAGAAACATGAGGAACCAAGGAGGCTGATAGATGCCAGCATCCAAATGTGAGACACGTATTCATTATTTGAACAACAGGAGGAAGTGAACGTAGGTTGACCAACGTCGAACAACTTCAGAAAAATGGTTTCCAAAAATATCAAAAACCAAGAAGTGACATGTGAAAGCTGAAGTAGAATATGGTTTGAGCAATCTTTGAATCAGATGTGCTGATATAACTGCACTGTAAAACAATAGAATGTTTTCATTTTATAAATCCCAGAAATGGAAAAGGATCAATGTGGAATAAACCATGAAGACAGAAATCCAAACCTCACGCCCCCTCTTCTCACTAAATCATGTCCCCGTCCTCTGTTGGGTTCATATTGCTTGTTAAAGTGATGTCTTCTCTCCACTTGGACAATTCATTTTCTGAGGCGATTCTCTTTAAGAGGATCACTTCGTGGTCAACGGGGACCCCTCTGGTATTTTACTACTCATACTGAGTTTGTCCCACGGCTCGGGGAGGGGGGGCTTTAAAATATTATTTGTCATATTTATCATCAGACACCTGAGAACAGGACTGACCTCACAGGAACAGATCCCTCCTTGAGTTACAGCAGAAAGAAATGTACAGGGTAACGCTGTCAACCAGAGTACGAAGATTATTACACTGCACTGATCTATAATAACTGACGATATGGTAACTTAGCCCAGATTAATTAAGTGCTCGAGATAATGAAGACTTAGGGAACAGTGATGTAGATAAGAACGTGTTGAGAGCTGGTACAGGCCGTAAGATATTGAGGTTTAGTATGAGGAAGCAGAGTCAAAATGTGCTGCAGTCAAACTTATATCAATCTCCCCCTGAGGGCAGAGCGGCAGCACACACACACACACACACACACATGTTCTGACTCAGC
Source organism: Pseudorhombus dupliciocellatus (assembly GCA_016785235.1). Classification (NCBI taxonomy): domain Eukaryota; kingdom Metazoa; phylum Chordata; class Actinopteri; order Pleuronectiformes; family Paralichthyidae; genus Pseudorhombus; species Pseudorhombus dupliciocellatus. The sequence continues at coordinate 860,462 of JAFBJW010000032.1, forward strand.
ACAGAACAGAAGTTAGCAAACTCTTTCACAGGCTGTCACTTATAGCTGGGAATAAAAGTTTAAATGAAGGCTTTCTTTAAAGAGCACAAGTGAAAAGGGTTTCGATGTTTCACTGCATCAATTTGAATTAAGACTGCGTGGAAGTGTCAGTTCAACAAGAAGCAAATTTTTTATTTAGTTGTTTGATTTAAAGTCAAACCTGAAGTTATTAAAAACTATAAAAAGAGAAAAACAAAATTATATATATATTACACTTCAGTTTTGTGCACCAAGTTAAAGATTAATTATTTGTAGAAAATCATGAGTCAATTTCAATTAAAGCTGCAGTTTGCCTCAACAATAGAGTATTCGCGGTGCTTTCTAAGCGTCAATCAAATCCTCCCTAACCCCACCCACACATGCAGCGTCACCATGGCTGCTGCTGGTGCCCGGCAGCTGGCTGATGGCAGGTCCAGAGGCACCATCACCCACATCCTGCCCCTCTGATTAGTGAGGGGGAGGGGGCTCCGGCAGGTGCACGAGCATCTGAACCACGTGGTCCGTAAATCTGACGCTCTGTGATTCTCTGTGCAGCCCATTCACTCTCAAAGCCCTTATTACCAAAACCAGCAATTAGCATGACATTACAGAAGACGGCGGCGTCATAGTTTATTCATCTCGCAGAATCCCAGGCTCCTTCTCCTCCGCTCTGTCACTCTTATTATTTACATCGCCTGGTTGGCAGCGCTCACTCGCTTTCTCTCTCTCTGTCGTTTCATGTTGGATGCGACCCAGAAGAGAAACTCATTCTCCAGCCAAAGAGAGGCCAGTGTGCGCTTCGGTGCCAGAAAACGACAAGAATTACTTTCCTCTGGAGATTTACCACTTCGTCTCCGATGAGTAATTCTGCAGCGGACTTTCATGTCACCGCTGGGAAAGAGGGAAAGCTGAGCAATGGGACGCGAGCTTGTTTTGACAACTCTATCTATAACTTGATGGAACGGCCACATCCAAAATTATAGTGCTTAGGGCCAATTACTCCTTGTTTTCATGAGCTGCTTTACAATAAAACAACGTCAGTATGCTTCCCTGAAAGATCCAGAGGAGGAGTTATTGTTGGCCTGCTACTGCGCCTCCTGTGGGGGTCTGCAAGTCGTGACAGATTCACGTAAACAAAAAAAAAAGGACCACTGGACAATGAGCACCTTCTCCTCCAGGCTCCAGACGGCGCTGCCTTGGACGAGGATAAACAGTGGACGTATTGTTACCTTGCTGTGACTTTCAGATGCATTAATTTTTATGATTGGAAGCTTGTGGCAGTAAATTTGGGGTGCCATGAAAATTAAATGAGGAGCTTGGAACGAGTTGTAGATTCCGCTTCCAAGACCTGTAACCTTCATCTTCCTGCTGTCTGTTGGTGGAGCGTCTCTGTGAGACAGGCAACGACATATTTCCCAGTCAATTAAACGGAAATCCGAAAAAAAGTCCAGGTGGTGGAAGGACCGCGACGATGGAGGGGTGGCGGGGGGGCACATCTCTACTCTGTGACTCATCAAGCTAATAGAACTCTTTGGCTGTGGACCAGGTGGCCATTAGAGCAGCGCAGAGGTTTGGGGACAACTGATTCAAGCTGAATGAAGGATGAGACGTCTTTTTATGTCCAATTCGTTTCTGGACAGAAAATACAAACACAACAGCAAACAAACTGTTAGTGTTTGATATGACGGACAAAGTCAAGCCACAGACTCTCCACAGCCCCCTGGTGGCTGGCTGCAATATAAAACCTGTCTCCTCCATGTTGGCTGATGGGACCTAATCACACGGTTGCATGACCAAACACTAATTTGTGGGAACGTTTGGTTTTAATTAGTTATTTGATAGAAAATGGGTTGGGACATTATGATTGACAGCAGAGACTGACTTGTGATTGGTTAAGCCAATGATTCAACTGGTCTTTGCTCCACCCCCCTGACAGAGACAGAGTTGATACCCGTAAAATTTTAACTTCATTTGTGGATAGTAGTTGACAGAAACCACACAACTGATTTTCATTTTGAAAACCAAAAACACAATACAAGCCGATTATCATTTAGAAATTAAAAAAAAAAAAAACATAAAACAACCTATTATGATTCCTTCAACAAGATGAGAAATCAAATAAAAATTCACTGTCAATACTTAAGAGATGAAACCATCCTCTGTGCTGGAAATGGCGCAGAGAGAATTTGATGCCACTTATCCTGAGGGACAAGAAAAATACACAGCAGGACCAGAAAGTACATGACTACAGCTGATTGTTAACAATCCTACAGATAGTGTGTGTGTGTGTCTCTGTCTATGCTCACAAACATCTTGTGAATGTGCGTAATGAGCATGTTATTCTGTCTGGGACAAAGAGAGCCTGACAGAAAATAAATACCACTATTAGGGGGGCATGAATCCCGAAGAGGAGAGTGACAGCTGGGAGAATGGTGGGCAGCTGCTCCCAGAGGAAGACAGGAGGAGAAAGAGAAGCGTGACAACAGCTGGTGGGAAAAAAGAAACGCACAAAATAGATTGCAATCACAGAAGTAATTTTATAAATGGGATTATTAGAAGATAATGCTAGCAACGCAAAATGTTCTGCAAGTGGATTGTTGATGATTTGAATGGTGTCTCTTCTTTTCCAGAGCGATGTGAAATGAAAGCGATCGATTGATTTTTAAAGAGTTTGAATCATTAGCAGAAGAAAATCAATGAAAACGAAACACAACAGGAGGAGATGAGGCCTGAAAAACAACTGTAAATTTAGTGTATGTAAATATACCAAACTGTATATTTGTTGTCATGTGAAGTTAAATCATCCAAAGAGTTTCCACTAACTTAAAAAATTATATTTAAGGTAACAGAAGCAACAGAAACAATCCATTTACTCAAGGTTTGACTTTTTACTTTGGCCTGTGTCCCAGTGCCAACATGGAGGAGGTAGCACTAGCCTCCAGGGGGCGATCAAGATGATCTGACTTCATGTTTTCCACAAACCAGAGATGGCAGTTTCCATGATGGGTCAGACTTTTTCCTCCTCGCTGAAACCAAAAACCAACATCTGAGATGGGATCAGTAGACTTCACATGTTGTTTGATGTTGGGTTTAAAGCCTCTTTATCTCTGGCTGAGTGGGATCCAGAAAGAGCCTGCTTGTGGGGTGTCACGCCCACCAGCAGCACTGAGTCATGACTGAGTAGGACTGTGGCCCCGCCGCCACCTTCATTAGCCTGATTCTGCTGCACACTCTAATTGATTTATCATCGCCACTCCACCTCCATCCGAGCGCATCCATCATTTTATCACACACACACATTCAGTAAATCATCTGGAGGGAGACACACACACACACACACACACACTGGGAGCAGGAAATTCAGTTTGCAGAATAAACCGATCACTGGACAAGGTAAAGTGTCTGCATTTGACGGCTCTCATGGGCTCTGAGGCGGAGCTGCTCATCGCTCAGCCGCTAACACGTGCCAGGGGAGGACCGAGGAGGGAGGGGGTGAGGGGTTGTCAGAAAGCAGAAGGTAAAACCACTTTCCTGAGCAAATCAAATAATCTGGCCCAGCTCTGGCTCCTCCCCCTTGATCCCTTCCTCGCTGTTTTTTTTTCAGAGCGTCTGCTCGGCGAGCCACCGCTGGCCGCGCTCCATCGGTGACCTGATGCGAACGACAATGCCCGGCTCCTGCAGGCTAATTGATTTAGCTTTCTCTCAGAGATTCTGAACAATGATGCCGCTTGTGGCTCCTACCAATTTAAGATGAACCCCCCCCCACTCCGAGGAGACAGCTTTTCCCTCTCAGTTGTGGCGAGTCAACCGTCGAGTTGTCGGCGCCGCCTGAAGCTGCAGTAGCTACAAGGTCGAGATTATTTCTGTTCTTTATGCTCTTTCTTGTCAAAGTTTGTCTCCACACTCACACAGAGGTGTTTGATTGTTTGGACCAAGCCTCAGCATGTAGCCACACCTCTATAAGGAGGTAGTGTGATCCTCCCCTGCCTTGCTGTCCGAGTCCCTGCAGGAAACTGGGCCGCTCCTCCGCCCCACCCACCGGCCCCGCCCCCCACCGCTCAACTCATCTATGATAAGGCAGCGCTGCAGACACTGACCCTGGCTGTCTCTATTTCCTGTCTGTTTCGGCTTCAGGGCCTCAAACACATTAATCACCTGTCGCCTCACACACACACACTGAATATTTTGTCTATTTGTGCACAAATCCACATAAGTAAATGTTAGTGTGTCTGCGTGAGAAACGCTGCAGAGTTCACCCTGTGTGGCTGTTTGAACCTCCAGTGATGGACAGCATCCAAATCATGGCGGTCATTTCCCGTCATGGCGCGGCCGCGTTAGTGTTCGAGTCTGTCAGAAAGACGGCTAAATGTAAAAAGGAATTGATTTAGGAACCTTAAGAAAACATTTATCTTTCTGCCTGCTGCAGAGAAACTGTGACGACGCAGAGGTCAAAGACAACATCAGCGGTAACGAGACGAGCAGAAACACAAAAGTCACAATCAGATCGATCAATTAAGATCAATAAAAACTACAACAAATGCAAAACATCTCCACAGCAATGATTAAATATGAGGACGATGTGGAATGGCAGAAACCATCTTTAAAAAAAACACACTTGCAGGTGTGGTTCATATCCTATCTGCTGACATGGAGGAGGCAGAGTGTACGACTGCCACCAGGGGGCAATCAAGGCAGATTGGATTTGAGCTTTTGAAATCTGTTGTGGGACGAGTACCTCAGGTTGGTAAAATATCCGCAGTATTTAGTGGACGGAGTATTTGATGGTGACATGTATTTTATCTGAAACTGCAGCCGACAGCAGAGGCGCTTCCTTCACTCTGTCCGTTTCTGTTTCATCCCACCCAACAAACATCAGAGCTTCAGCAACACGCTCAGAAATACGACTGGAACTTCCTCATCTGTCGTTTCCAGCTGTTTGACGGCCGGCGGTGTGAACCCCTGGAGGGGTCAAGTCATTATTCAGCCTGGTCTCTTTTTACTTCTCTGCTGCGAGATGCCCTGAAGCCTGTTCGCACCAAAACACACCAGCGCTGCTGAGATGCAAAAAGAGGAATGATTAAAGTCCTCCATTATCAATACTATTATTATTATTAGAAATATGATTATTCATTTTCAAAACCCCCAGTAACCGTGAGACGCTCAGGCCACACGAGGGGGGGAGGGGAGGTGGTGTCCAGAGGCAGAGGAACTATGAAACACGCTCAGACACGATTTCCCCCAACAGAGGGAGAAAAGTACACAATCACTTTGATTTCATTTCAGGAGTTAAAAATAGACGCTGGCGTGACGGTGCAACGTGTGAGAGGAAATGTGTTTCTGCTTCCAGCACGGACGCTAACCTCCTCACTCTGACTCCATGGAGATAAAGATCCCTCAAATGTCTTCATCTTTAGCACTTCACTCCTGATTCGCTCTGGGTCATGCACTTCCTGACGCGAGCTTGAATGAAGAGCGAAGACCTACCTCACGCAGAAGGAAGGTGGAAACGGGGAAGGAGGAGAAGAAGAAGAGGAGGAAGAGGAGAACGAAGCAGAGCAAAGTTTGGCATCACAATCCAAGCATCCGTAAAGCGAGCGTCTGAAATCCCCCGGGGAGACAAACACAGCGGTTGCAGCGCTTTACGTCATTTCTAACGACATGTGAGTGGAGAGGCTTTGAAGTGACGAGCTGGGAAACTCGTCCTGTGGTTCAGGACGTGTGATGAAGTCAGAGCCGCTCGATGGGTGGAGACGAGGAGGATTCAAAATGAGACATTTGCCGGGTTCGTCTTTGCGGGCGTGTCACTGTCACTTTCTCAGTCTTTCCCGCTGTCCTTCAGTCTCCATCCCAGTATTCACAGAGACGCCTCCCAGCAGTCACCTCCTGTCCCCGCCTCTCTCTCTCTCTCTCTCTCTCTCTGCCTCCCTCTATCTCCCGTCCTCAGATTTCCAGCTTGATCTTTATTCCTTCCAGGCTTTTTCCTCCTCCTCCTCCTCCTCCTCACATCAGCTCCACTCATCGCAGCTTGTTGCACAGACGCACCACGTGTTGGTCGCTCACTCCATTTCCCTCACTCTCTCTCTCTCACGCACATATTTCCACTTTTCACACCCTCCAGTCGCACATATGCTCTCCAGCTCACTGAGCTGCTGCACGCACACGGCCTTCATACATAAATGATTCCATTTTAACAGTGTTGTGTTTATAATTATCCCCAGCACTGGTTACTGTGCTGCACGTGTTTGAGCAGGAACGAGATAAAAACATGAACAGAAGAAGCGGGCCAAGGTTGTTTTCTATTGAAAAGAATAATCATCCTCATGGTTTTGTTTCAGCTCAGGAACAACACGACTCAGACGGCTCATTAAGGAGCCATTAGCAAAGCGGCCGGTGGCCACGCCGCCTTCACAGACCTGTCCCCAGCCTGGAAGACAGAGCTGATGTTAATAACCTGCGTGATGCTGCTGTGAGGGGGGACACACGGAGAGTCGTTAATTCCAGTTACACGCTCGCTGCTGATCTCAGAAACAGTGGCAGGCGACAGAGCGACGACAAACGGTGACAAAACACGGCTCAGTTATCTCTGAGACAAAAGACGTCTTTTACAAATTGGTGGGTGTTCATCATGGTGGGAAAAACTCAGGAAGAGGAGGCGAGAAGATTCCAGCTCTTCCTGTTCTCGCTGTCATTCAACGCATGACTTCTTCAAACGGCTTCATCTCCTTTATTCCCTGATTCTGCTGTGATCGTTTCCACACAAAGATTCTTTGAGGTTTATGAACAGAGAAGGAAGAATCAAAGGTTCGAAGCTGAAGCTCATGAGCTGACTCACAGAAAACCAACGAGCGCTGGAGGAGGGGTTTTTATTCACTGTTTGTTTCAGTGCATCCAGGGAGCTGAAGCTTTTAGCAGCCGGGATTAACGAGAGCCGCCGACTCTCACCGCTCCTCCAACAGAACATCAACAAAGAGAAGTTCCAACCTTTCACTCCTCACGCCGCTACACTGCAACAACATGCGTTTAAAAATGTTTTTATACCAAAGCCACGTCCCAGCTCACAGAAACATCGTCTGAACACAGTCGTTATGAGTTCTGTTCTGGACAGATATATATATTTTATAAATCAACGGTTGGAGGACAATCCATCAACCAACGTTAAACAATATTTAGCTTCTTCGAGATTCATCGAGGGATCACCAGTCATTTAATTCCTTACAGGCGCAGTCACACAGACCTGAAGTAAACAGGAAGTGAACAACAACACAGAGCACCACGCTCTTCACGACGTCGGCCTCCGTTTACAAACAGAAGCAGAATCTCTAACGCGGAGGAATCTCTTCCTCCAGCTGCACCCTCTGAACACATGAAGGCATTTTCAAGCAGGAGAGAAAGTGATGGTTATCAGACAGCGGCTGGCGGAGCAGACAAATCAACTCTGTCGATGCAGCTGAGACAAGAGACGTGTAACTTCATCTCAGATAAGAGTTTCAACGTTTGTAAAGAACAGTATTCTTTGAAACACATTTAAGATTCGGTGATACTGAAGTTTCACTTTTTAATTATTGTTATTTTATTCTTCTTATATAAGTGTGTGTGTGTGTGTCCCATGTTAAAAGCCATGTTCTGTCACAGAGCTAAAAGTCGCATCAGGGGATGCAGACAGACAAACATCGGATTTAATAGCAGTGTCCTGGAGGAAATAAATGAGGACCCCTGCGATCCCTGTACAACACACACACGCACACGCGCACGGCACTGATTTCCATGGTGACTTTCAGCCAATGTCACGCAGCAGGGCTGGGGCTTGTATTTCTCTGTGGAGCCGCATCGTTAGTATGCTGAACACAGTCGACATCGCTAAAAGATACAAATACAATCTTCCCCTCTGTCCGTCTGCCTTTTCCTCCATTTATCCTTTCTTCTTCTCTTAATTCCGTTTTAGTTTTGCTTTGTTCTCTGCTCTCTCGCTCTCTGAGGGAAACAGAACCTGAAACACGAGTCGAGCTAAATTGTGTTTGACTCTTTTCAGGATGCTCTTGTGGTTTGTGAAAAAAAAAAAGAAAATAATGAATGTTCTTTTTGAACAAAAACCTTTCAGTATATATTAACATCTTTATTTGTTGTTTGCCAGTGTGTTTTTTTTTTTCTTTATTAAAGCTACTAAATGTGTGATAAAGTTCAGCTGAGATTCTACATCCACGATGAACCAAAGGTTTAAAGTCGCTCTCACAAATGACTGTTTGATGCTTCTCCGCTCGCTACTGCCACTTCACAGAGTATTTACAAGCGCCAGCTCAGTGGGAAAGTGTCAGAGAGCATCAAATATTTCCTTTAAACTTGGCCTAAAGTATTTGACATATGGAACAACTATGTCACTCTTCCGTGTTCCCTGAGTGTCCTCTGCACGTGACATCGTCGTGCTCCACCCCACCACATCACCTGTCCAGGTTTTGTTTTTATCAGCGCTGCTCCCTGTTCCCCCTCTCACGCCTCTTTGTTCCTCTCCCTGCAGAGACACAGACACCCGATTGCAGCCTCTCGTGTTCGCGTCTGTAGCTCCGAGCTGTTGTTTCTTCTCCTCCGCAGGTACGACGCTTCCATCGTGACGAGTGTGTTTTCTGTCACACTTTCATGTTGCGATTGAGGTCAGGTTTGTTTGCACATGCAATTCCTAAACTCTCCAAAGATGCAGGAGGTGACAACAAAAGGTTTTTAAACATCAAATAAAGTTCCCAGTTGAATCCCATCCTGAGCCGTCGACCAAATTCAGCGGCTCCACTCACTTCAAGCAACGCACAGAACTCTATTATTATGAGATCTGTTTTGCTGAATTCAAAAGCCAATAATGTACAAATAATATAAACAAAATACAAATAACTTCAGCATCAATGAGTCTTTCTCATACGTTCAGTACATTTGTTTTACATTATTTTGCTCTGCCATCAGTCATTATCTTACATCTGTCTATACTGTGCCTCTTTATTTTGCGTTTTGTGTACTGTTTATTTTAAAAAGCTGCGATTTTCGTTATCTTGCATTTTGTATCCTGTGTAATGACAGTAAAGACTCTTGAAACTTGAATCGTGTTGTGACTGTACCCTCCTCCTCCTCTCGGCGCATGTCCCTTCCCACAACCCTCTCTGGCCGCCCCTCCTGTCCTCCTTGTTTTGATAGCCGCCCGCTCCGAGCAGCGATCTCATCTCATTGGTTTTCCCCGTGAATGTGAATGTGAGTGTCTGACACTGCCAAGTCTCCAAGGACGAACGATGAGTCGGCTGCGTACACAACGATTTCTTCAAAAATAAAAAACTGAAAAAGTGAGTTGTTTGTCATTTGTCGTCCAGAAAAACACTGATGTGTACTGAAGCTCATTTAGGACAAACTCTCACATCAGCACCTTGCTGCACTGTGTCTGCATCTGTTTGCTGAGCCACACGTGAAGTCCTCACACTTTCAATTTAAAACAAGAAGACGTGTCGCAAGCTGAATCTGTGAATACGATTCACAAATGAGCATCTGCTTTTCTCTCAGAGGGAAACCAGCGTGAATCAAAGTGTCACAGATGTGCATGTTAAACAGGAGAACAGGGCTCACACTCACTGTTGCCTAAAATCCAATTAAAACATCTTCAATCTGCTCCTTAATCGAGTTTTTGTGAAGTTTGGCTTCAGACAAGGAAATAACCAACAGGTCAGACTGCATCCCTGTCGAACTGTAGGAGAAGCATAACCTCCTCCTCTATCCTCTAGCTCATATCAAGTTTATTTCTGGGTTTACCCAACCAAAGGAATACGTCTTGAAGCAGCTGTGGGACTAACACACAGTTTTGGTTTCATCAAGTAAACCAAGTAAATCATCATCACTTGATGCTGAGTCCAACAATTTATTCTCCCAAGATGCAATTTCTCTTAAATTCCATGTATTAATTTATTTACTAAATCCCATAGCAGATATTGAGTTGCATCAAAATGTCCCTCTGAATTATTGACTGTTTTTTGTCATTTATTATTTGTGCTGATGGAGGATTTATCAGTTTAACATGAGAGTCTGAACAGAACAGCCTCTGGTTCTGGACCGGCCTTTAAGCGAACCCTGCACTGATTCATTAATGGATGGATATTATTTCCCATTCATCAACAAAATCAGCAAATCAGATGATCATAAACAAATCTGAGCGTTGTGCATCGTGACACAGACAAACCAGATAAAGATCTGAAGCGGCAGAACAGCACGAAGTCGCATGTCAGGACAGTAATTAGACATTTCGTATTCCAGCGTGGTTTGTAAACAGAGGTGACAAAGCTGAATATATTTGTACATGCTCTGCTCCAACACGCACGCACACACACACACACACCTTCCGGCAGCTACAGCGATGGCACCTTAATCACACAGAAATGTAAGGTTGTGTTTCCATAGAAATGTGACAGCGTTGCCATGGTACAACGTTCGTTCAGAGACAAAAAGCCTATTTTGGTCGTTCTGGGGATAAATGCTGACCAGCAGATTCATCTTCCTCCCTGGAAATGTCAGGAACACTGATGGCTGCGCTGCTTCTTTATCACTGTGTTGTTTTAGGCGGCCAGGATCACACAACCTTGTAATGATGGATGCCGACAAATGGAGGGATGGCAAACTCATTCCTCCTCTGGCCGGACTTTTCATGTTCCATCCTGTTCCAGAAAAGTTTCCAGGGAAGAAAAATAAATGTGTAGAATGTTGACATTGTTTTGGCTGCGCTGGAAACACGCTCCTGTCTCTTGAAGGGCCCCTCCCCTCCTGATAAAGTCTGCTGCGATTAGTCAACTTTTTATAACTTTCCCATTAACAAAAGATCTGTGTAACGAACTCTCTTCCTGAGTTTGATCGTTGGTGTTGCGGCTGGAACAGGCGCCTCATCACAGCGGCCGTGTGTCCTCTGGGTCGTTTACACAGAGGGATGAGGTCCATGATTGACAGCCCACAGGACTTATAGAGTGGAGCTCAGCAGCTGAGTCATAAATCCTCTCAAACTTTATTGGTCTGAGTAGAGACGATCTCATTTCCCTGTCGGGCCCGTTGGGACACGGGTCCTCCTGAACAACAAGGATTCAGTGGCTTGCTCAAGGACACTTCAGCAAGGTGGATGATTAGTCTCGGTTTAAACTTTTCAGAGGGAAAGAGACTTTGAGTTTGGATGATTGATTAACCTCACAACCCAAACTGCTGAGATTCAAGACCTGGTTTTGGATTAATACTGTATGAAGAAGAAAGCTCCTCCACCCCGGCTCCTGCCTGACCTCACGAGGCTGAACGCAGAGATAAAACATTCCTGCATCTGATCATTCGTATGGACCTGTTCCAACATTTAACAGGCGGTTGGTTCAGGTCCCATCCTTTCAGAGAATTTCACAGAAATCCGTTCTGCAGCTTTTCAGTATTCCAGATAAAACTCAGACAAAAAGATTAAAACGGAACCTCCTCTGCTAATGCAAAAACAACTATGGTCCCGGTCTGTGACTGAAGAGACACACATGTCCAGACTGATCCAATCCTCTGGTTTCAAACAGGAATCAATACAACATTTGACATTAGCATTTGCGACCACATTCAGACTAATTAGGCCTGTGTTCCAAATCCCAGTTTAATCCCCATACGCAGCAAAACAAGGCACTTCAACCCAATGTGCCCTCCTTCCTTCTCCCCTCAGACCTGCCGCCTCATTATTCCTTCATTTAGTCTGATGTCAAGCACAAATGTGACACACACATTCACACACACAGAGCCCGACTGCTGAGGGAGAAGACACCTTTTAAAGACCCCAACACCAGTCAACTGCAAACGGCTGCCAGTGGTGGGTTCTATAAACTTCTATAAACTAAAGAATGGCTTTAACTCGGCATGACACATCTTAGAAGTTAAAACTTTCTGTGAACAGAGGAGTGATAACCAGATCTGAGGGAAACCGACGCTGAAAGAGAGGTTTCCCAGATCAAAGCAGGAAACCCCAGGGAGCACAAAATCACTGCAAATTGCTCTAACACGGCTGGAAACTCAACCAACACAGAAGGGGGGGGTATCTTTACACAAGAGAGCATGTAGCATGTGGGCAGTGGCCTCTTCCTACCTCAAGCAACTGCACTCTCACTTTGTTGTATGCCTTCAGCCAGCGGACTTTAGCTGGAGAGCAGGGTGGAGGCCCGTCTTCAAAGAAGCTGTCAAACACAAAGCAGAGAGAAGCGTCCACAACTTGGTCAACATCAATCTATACCAAAAGTCAATCTTATTCCCTCAAACCTGCAGCCACATTTTCTTCAGCTCGTCTTCCACCTAGAAACATAGATGTGTTAACATACCTGACTTTAGTCTGAGTCTTGTTGCCATGGTTGTCCGGGACCGGTTTGACAGCAGGGTCCTTCAAAACTGTGTTAGAACCAGGCTCCGGGAGAGGATGCAGCTCTTTCTCCTCCTCTTCCTCCTCCTCTTCTTCCTCATCCCAGGTCGACGGCTGGCTGTGGAGAGGGGGGTGAGGGCCTTTGGGAGGGCAGGACTCTGGATACTGGCGTTCCTCAGGTTCAGAGCTGAGCTGGGAGCTGACCGGACTGAGGTTGCCTGATGAATCGAAGCGACTGCTGTCCGGGGGGCTGTGGGTGAAGGAGGATGTATTTAGAATAATGAGCAACAGTAATGCAGTAAGTTTTATTCAAATTATTTCTTTAGGAAATTGGAAAATCTTATTTTGTGTTTAAAAATGTATGCATTTACTTTGATTTAACTTGAACTGAACTAATTTCACAAACAGGGATTGGGTGTTAAACTATGGGGTGAAGGGAAAATATGACCGGATCAAAAAGGGAAGTTGATACAAAGGAAAGAAAGGAAAACGTGGGCTGAGTGAAGCTGGATGTGGGTTCCTCTAATAGTCTTAAGAGAGGACTGATATCAGAACGGGGAGATCAAAGATTTGTAACATTTATAAGTGTCTAACATATGCATTCCAAATTATTCAGGCTCCTGATAAGAGTCTATAAGGTCAGAGCATCAAGGACACACTTAACCTGGCTGATAAGACTCCTAATGGCTGACTGAACTAAAGAGGCCTGCTGGGCGACTGAGGCCGCTAACAAGGAAAGTGGCTTTGTGCTGTAACTGGCGAGATTTACGTCGTCTTGGGTGTCAGCCAAATTACTTCTCACTGCTGCTTTTATTCCAGCGTCCAGCCAACCTCCTTGGTGTGTATCGCCACGCCGTCATAAATCTATCAGCATCTGATTTATATTGAACAAATTGGCCGAGGCTCAGAGAATAATTCAGAGGACTGCAGGGGCCGGAGAGAGGAGGGGCTTTATACATGCCTCACAACAAAAAGCTAATAAATAAACACCACTGGTTTCTCCGGCAACTGCACTTCCATCACTGTCAGGCTATTACTTAGGCACCATATGTACAGAAAAGCTCTTCCGCATTTACGCATTAGACGCACCTTCCAAACAGATGCAATCATTTCTTTTCATTATAGCCACGATCACGCAAATATAATATAATATAATCTTAAAACATCTGATTTTCACTGACTGCTGTGTAGTTGTATTTGTATGCAGGCTTTAAAGTATTTTCTAAACAAGAAAGAAATTGGGATTAAATTGCAGGGTGGGAAAAGGAAACTACAACAACTACATACATCAAACATGGGAAAAGATGAACAGGGAAATCAACACTGCAATCTATTGTACAAATTCCACTGGCCTTCTCGCAGATTCCTTTGTCAACAGGTCCTTCGGCTGATCAGAATCTGCATCCTTGGTGACTTGTGTGTCAACCTGAGTGTTATCAACCTCACATGGTGTGATCTTGAACTGAGGTTGATCCAAACTTTCTGCTACAGAAACTGACATGGAGGGGAGGCCAGACTGTGACTGGGCCAGTGTGTCACAGCTTCCAGTTTTTGAAGTTTCTGTTGGTCCTTCTGTATCGCTGGCATCTGCACTTCCTGTTTCTTCAGAACCTGGGGACAGTTTCTCAGGTTCTGGATCACCTTCCTCCTCTGTAGGTTTTTGACTTTGAGACTGAGGTTGGGCTGTGATCACAGGAGAGGAGGATTCTGGTTTCGGAGGGTCAGAGGTCCCAAACATCGAGCCAAGTTTTATACCAAACACAGATGAAGTAGATGATGTCTCTTCCTTTCCAGTTGGCTTTTCATCCTGGAAAATACCAGCTGAAAGGTTTTTAAAACCAGAAAAGAGGCCACCTTCTGCCTGTTGTGGCTGTGGTGCCTTTGCACCAGTGGCAGGAGATGAGGTGGTGGAGAAAAGGGAGCCAATAGAAGATGTACCTTCAGCAGCTACAGACATAAAACCAAATTTGGAGGCAGACAGGCCTGGCAACTCAAACATATCTTTGCTCTCAGGAGCTGGTGGTGGCTCCACTTTGTGAGACACTACAGAACCTGGAGAGCTTAAATGCTCAGAAGACTCATCATCCTCTGCTTTCTTCTCAGGGAGATCAGTTTTCACGTTGGGTTCTATCGAAGAAATTTCTTCTTCCTCTATTTTGTCTGTTTGTACCGCCTCTTCCGTTAACCCCTTTTCAGGAACCTCACATTCCTCGGTGCTTTTAACATGCACATTCTCAGGTGAAGGTGCTTTCTCTGGATCAGTCTTCTCGGTGCTCTCAGAGACTGTAATGTCTGCAGTAGTATCCCCTTGTTTAGCCTCTGAGCTAGGCTGTTGAGGTTCCTCACATTTAGTTGCCTCTGAGACTTTGAATATACCTAACAGGTCATTGGTAAGGGATTCTGTGGCAATGCTACTTGGGAGGCCAAAAAAGCTTTTCTGCTGTTGTTGTTGTTGTGGCTGATTAGGAGCAGGAGATGATCCAAAAAATGAACCGGGAGAACTTGAAAAAAATCCACCAACAGTTGAGGGTTTACTTGAGGCAGTTGGAGTGGAAAACATAGACATAAAGCCAGAAAATGGTGCCCTCTCTGGAGGCTTCTGTGGCCCTGGATGTCTTGGTCCTGGCATTCTTGGTCCCCCCATTCTCGGACCACCCATTCGTGGACCTCCCATTCTTGGTGCGCCCATCCTTTGTCCTGGTGGGCCAGGTGGCCTGGTCATGCCTGGCCTGGGCTGTTGATTGGGTAAAGGACCAGCAGGTCCCATTAACGGACCTTTTGGAGGTTCAACAGCTTGAGATGTCATCATTTCTGACTTGGTACCAACAGTGTTCTGTTCATCTTTTGTTGAAACTACTGCAACAAAATCACTTCCAATGGGTTTCTCTAATTTGTGTGTAATTTCTCCAAGCAGTAATTTTGTCTCTGCTGTCTCCTTCGCAGTCTCATCAGATGTTACCGTCAAGTCTTCTTCAACAGAATTGACTGATTCTGTAACTGTAACCTCTGTGAGTGCACCCTTTGCAGGTTCTGAAGGTTTCTCTCCATCTGCTTTCACTGAATGCTCTACAGTTACTTCTTCAGTACATTTCTGTATTTGAGCAACAGATGCTTGATCATCGGCGATAATGTTTAAAGGTTCCTCAGTAATTTTTTCCATGTCAGCAGCTGCAGTTTTGTCTTCACAGGAAATTTCCAAAGATTCCTCAGTGGACTCTTTAACCTCTGCAACAGCAGGTTCTTCTTCACATCCAACTTTCAGTGGCTCCTCAGCTGGTTTTTCTACTTCAGGTATGATCTCTTCTGTAACAGCTGCATTGACATGTTCTGCTTCAGTAATTTCTGATTTTGTGTTTCCGTCTTTATCGTCCAAGACACTTTCTGGAACCTGCATATCATCATTTTTGTCTGATGGGCTTTTTAGTTCTAAATCAGTTTTGTCATCTGTGTTTTTAAGTGC
Source organism: Pseudorhombus dupliciocellatus (assembly GCA_016785235.1). Lineage (NCBI taxonomy): Eukaryota > Metazoa > Chordata > Actinopteri > Pleuronectiformes > Paralichthyidae > Pseudorhombus > Pseudorhombus dupliciocellatus. Next base: position 876,313 of record JAFBJW010000032.1, read on the forward strand.
ATCTGTTTCTGTTTCAGCAAATTCTTTCTCAGCATTCATTGTGTCTTTCATTCCTTTGGCTTCCTCTTGGTTGTGTGACTGTTCCTCATTTATTAGCTTTGCAGCTGTCTGATCTGGATGTATCTCTTCCTCGAGTAAATTACTGGTGACACTCGGCGTGTCTGTGACAGCAGCCTCAACCAACACCATCTTATTTTCATCACAAGATAAGTGATCTTGTATTGTGTCTTTGTCATCTTGGCATGGATCAGTTAGGGGGGCAGAATTTTCAGTTGTTATTTCAATGATGTTCAAGTTTGAATCTTGAACTTCCTGTTCCATCTCAACAACTGGAGTGGGAACAGATTCAGAGGGGACATTTTCCTTGACCTCATCAACGTTATTCTTCACTTCCTCTTGACTGTCTTTCTGGTCTGAGGATTTCACTTGTTCTGAAATTATCTCTTCCTTCGCAGTCACACTGACTTCAGGCTCTGTTTTGGTTTCCTCCATGAAAGACATTCCAAACAGGCCAAATCCAGTTTTAGATTTGTTACCATCAGAACTTCCACTAAGTGAAAACACAGAGGAAACTTTGAAAACACCCTCTGATTCAGGTGGTTTGGGAGCTGTGGGATTTGCTTCGGGTGCCTGCTGGGATTGTCCACCAAACATAGAGAATAATCCTTTTCCAGGGAGCTCCGATCCTCTGGGTTCTGATGGTTTATCTGTTGATCCAGGCGTCGGCACTCTTGGTCCAGTTTGGGGCTGAGCACCAAGACCTCCAAACTTGGAAAACAAACCTGGACCAGAGGTATCTTTGTTTGCAGTGGAACCTGGAAGAATGCCACCAAATAGAGAAGATCCAGTAGAAGGTCCTCTTGGTGGTGCACTACCTCCATGCTGACCTCTGGGCCTGGGTGGTTGTTGAGGTGCAGATGCACCAAACATGGAAAACAGGCCTTTTCCTTGAGGCTCTTTGGGTGGGGGACCTCTAGGTCGCACACCTGTAACAGTTGGACCTCTTTGGCTAGATGATGGCTGACTACTAGGACCACTAAACATTGAGAACAATCCTTTACCCTGGGGCTCCTGTGGGGTGGACAATGGTGGGTCTTTGGATCCAGGGGAAGATGGCGAACTGGATCCACTAAACATTGAGAGTAACCCTGTGCTAGGAGTGTCTTTAGTAGATGAGCTTGGAAGAATGCCACCAAGTATTGATAATCCACTTTGGGAGGGTATCTGTTGAGGGGTTGCACTAGAGCTACTAAACACAGAAAATAAGCCTTTTCCTGAATGCTCGGGTTCTTCAGGCTTTGGTTGATCAACCTTGACGTCGATACTGTCTTCTTTGGATTCCTTTTGGACTTTATCTGTGGGAGGTTTGTCAAGTTTGGGCTCAGAATTAGATTCAAGGGCATCAGTTTTAGTTTTGTCACTGTCAGTTGATTTTACATCTGACACTAGTGAATCTTCTTTCTGTGAGAACGTATCTAAAGACTGGACATCTGAAGGCAAGACAACATCTGATAGCGTGCTATCATCCTTTTGGGCTAACTCTTCTAGAGTTTTAGGACCTTCTTGTGGTGCTTCTGCTGAAGTTGTGCTGTCAAAGTCAGTGTGAGGTCTCACTTCTTTAGCTGGGGTTATGTCTGACTCTGTGCTCATTGGAGAGACCTCGGCTGATGGCACAAGGCCCTCAGTGGTCTCTGCTCTTTCTTCAGCTTCAAAGACAGCAGCCTCTATGATTGAGGTTGTCTTGGTCAGGATGTCCTGCGATTCATTTTCTTTTGCCTGCTTACAATCTGTAGTCAGTGGAGGGGGCATCTCTGGTACACAGATCCCGACCTGCTCTGATTCGTAGACTATCTCTGTGCTTCTGATTTCTATTGTTTCTATAGCCTCCTCTGCTATATCAGACAAGTGTGAGTCAGTTGTGATCTGCTTTGGTTCAGAGAGCGTTTCTGTTGTCTTGATTTCTGCAGCTATAGCATCCTCAGGAATATTAGGCTGTACAACAATATCATTAGATAAAGGTTCTTTACAGTCCAGTGGTGTCACTGCAGCAGTGGTATTTTCAGGGGTATTAACTGGGGGTAGCTCAGGTATGTTAGTTTCTGTGACCTCATGTTCATTTGTCTCATCTTCTGGTGAACTTGCAGCTGAGACAAAAATGTGGGGAAGCCTAATGTAAGGCCTCTGCTCGGTACCAACAGGAGTTCCTTCTGGGCAGTTAATGCCGATGTAGATTGACCTCGGAGGGCCAGTTTCCTGGACCTCAGTCAACGTCTCTATTTTCTCTGGACTGCCGTCACTGGGAATTCCTTTGGTTGTCATTGTATCTGCAGGTTTTCCATTCAGTGCTTCCTCTGATTGCTGATTGCCTTGAGAAATAGATATTACCTTGCAACCATAGACTGGTGACTCACTGGAGTGGGAGGTCACAGGAGGAATCACTGGGGATGTCTTAAGGCTCTCAACACTTGCCATGGAACCTTTTCCTCCATATTGGGATTCAATATTAGTGGGTTGTGGTTCCAGAGGGATTATCCTGGTTAAAACACTGTTACCTTCACTGGGTACTTTAGAAGCAGAGTCATCTTGAACACGTACCACAGCTGGTGTGAGAGATCGGGTACTTGGCACAACAGGAGTCTGGGGGCTAAACACCATTGTCTCTGGTGTTTGAATAACAGGAGCTGCTGGGGGAGATCTTTCAATGTCAGCTGCCACATGGCTAAAACCAGTTTGCTTTGGAGTAATTTCCGCCCTATGGTCCACAGATGTAGGAGTAGTTTGCAAAGGGTTAGCCTGAGTAGCAGCTGTGTTAGTACTAACAGAGGGTTGTGATCCCACCCCACTAAATACTGAAATCAAACTCTTAACAGAACTGGGTCCTGCTGGTGCTAAGGGTGCCACTGCTCTTTCAGGCATAGCTCCACTGTGCTGGTTCAGGTAACTACGCTTTATTTGCTTATCAAGCATTGGGGCATGTTTTGGAGTGGATGATGATGTAATGACACCAACATCTTTTTGATATTGCTCGACAATGGAATGATATTGGCTTACATCGGATCGTTTCTTGAGTTGAGGAGGTTCTTTTGCCTGATAACCATGACTTGGACTGCTTTGAATAGATTGGTTCAAAGATTGAATAGAAGAATCTGTTTTGTGTCCATCAGCCTCTTGCTGATTAATTGAAGCAGGCAGTGGCTGACTGTGTGGCTGTGGGGTGGGAACAGTTTGGGAAACACCTCGTAGCTGCTGGATCGTAAGGGGGGGCAAAGACTGTCCATTACTAGTCACTGATCCACATTCTGCTGGACTTTCCTCAGTACTGCCATAGCTCTCCACTGTTGCCTGCTTGATAAGAATTTTAGGTCTTGGGATAATGTCATGTTGAACACTTGTATCCTGTCTTTGCAACGCAAGAGGCTGAGAGTGCACACAGGATGAATTCCAAGCAGTATCTGTACCGGGTTGTTGGTATTGAAGATTCAGAAGTGAATGTTGTGTTTGTAACTGAGGTACATTTGCAGGCAAATGATCAGGCTTTTTATAATCAACATATGTATTACTGACTGGTTGATGTGCACCATGTAGCAAGAACATAGGTTGTGCACCATCCTGCATCATCTGAGGAGGAACATGTTGAAGTGGAGGCTGAATTTCTCTTTGAACAGGAATCATAGAAGAATCTGACATATTCCCTGAAGCAGAGTTCATCCCTGGAATTGACTCCCTCCTGTAGTATATTTCAGGGTGGATGGTCTGTTTATTGGTGGAATGTTCCATGTATTGCAATGACTTCTGGGTTTGGGAAATTGCTGTATCTTCTTTGGGTGGAAGTATATATTGCTGCTGTGAGCAAAGACTACTTCCAGGTGGTAAAGACACATGAGGAGAGGAAAGATCTTTTGCATCCTGGTTACTGATGATATTGCTTACAACAGTTTTATTTTGAGGATCCACAGTTAGGTCAACTATTCCAAATGATGGTTTATTTTTTGATTGCTTTTCAGTTTGTATTCTTTCAAACACTTCTTTCTTTGCAGGCGTGTTAGTGTAATTCATAGGCCGTCCATCTTCTGGTTGAATGTGATTTCTGGAAATGTTCGTTGTGACCAGGCTGTCTTTTGCAGAGAAGTCCACTGGTTTATTTTGTTGGTGTCTATTCGTGTAGCTGGTCTTTGATTCAGAAAGAACCTGGTTACAATGGTGGGTAGATATCTGCCTGTGCAGTGTCTCAGCTGTGCTGATTCCATTCAAGTCCTGTCTTGCTTGTTGATGCACAGTTTGCTCCACAATGAGTGGTACACCAACAGAACTATATGTTTCATTTACTTTGTTTCTGACCAACGGCACAGCTTCAGTTGGAACAATATCAGGGGCAGTTCTTATTGGTATTTGCTGTGTTTGTGGAGACATGTCCAGGAAGCTTTTAATAGAGTTGGCAGGTGCTGAAGGTCTTTGTTCAGTGTCTTGAGATGCCCTGTGCACAGACTGTTGCATCGTTGCTACCAGAGTCTGTTGCCTTTTAGGTTGTGATTGAGAGGGCGGTGTTTCCACAATTAGTGGAACACCATCGAAATCCCTTTGACAACGTGCATAACTTGGTGGCCTTGTAATTACCAGTGATACTGGATCGGCATAGTTTGACACTTTGTCTGGATGATATATTTTTGTTGACATATCCAACATGCCTTTGACAGAATTTGCTGGAGCGGTAACATGTGTATAAGGTTGGATACTGGACTGTGACATGTAATGTGTCTCATTCATCTTGGAGCAGTGGACTGTCTTATTGTTGTGAAGTGTCTCGTGCAGAACTGGAACATTTCTATCCAGGGTTGGTTGATGCTGCACTGGAACCATGATCTGAGGTAATTTGTGGGTTGTTGACTCCGGTGGTGCTGGCTGAACTACCAGAGCAACACCAACAGAACTTTGTCTGGCAACTTCTCTTGCACTTGGCTTATTAACAAGGGAAATGGCATTACTCGACTCATATTCTGGCACGATTGTCTCTATTGTGGTTTGGCTCTGCTTTGGTGACATATCCAGTGCCACAGCTGTGATGCATTTAGCTGAAGTTGATGCCTGATGAGCTTGAAAAGTGGCTGATGGCTGTGAAGTGAAGTGATGTGACTCAGCAAAGACACCAGGTTCACTTTGCTGAGATTGTTGTTGATATAGAAAAGATCCTGAGAGGCACTGAGGGGAGTTGATTATAGTGTCACAAAGAGGGTCTTGATCAGGGATAGCTACAACTAGTGGTAAACCCACAGAATTTCTTCGTGCAAGTTCACGGACACTGGGTTTGCCTCTCATTAGTGGTATAGCTTCATGTCTTCTTGGTTCCAAAACCACGACTTCCGACTGGGCAGAGGATTTGGATGTCATGTCTAATATGGTCTTAACTGTGTTGGCTGGTGCCGATTCTTGCTGGAGCATGTTACACAATTCAAGGGATTCAGAAGACTGACATAAAATAGTTGGGTTTCTTGGTAATGACGCCATCCTTCTACCAGATGGAATCTCCTCTTTCCTAACAGAACATCTGACCTGATTATCCATTATAGCATGTGAATGGTGTTCCTCAAAAGGTAGTGAATACATTTGCTCTTTTTGTCCTGAAGAATCCAGTGAGACTCGTCTATATGACAAGTCAATGGATCCACGACGACTAGGACTCGCTGCCTCCTCAGAAAGAGGGGGATTTCTTTTTGTCAATGGCAGTGCCTCACACACGCGATCCTTTGATGACACGCTAGTTTGCAGGTCTTGAGTTTGTGTCTGCACGGCTGTTGTCTTCGCAGACATATCTAATGTTGCTTTCATTGAGTTTGCTGGTGCAGTGGCCTCCTGATATGTTTGAGCGTTTCCATTAGCCTGATAGAAATGAGGTGTAAAGTGTCCTCGTATAGAGTCAACAGGAATCTGTGGTGTAAAACCAGTTGCCCCATTTGGTACAGGTTGCTTCACTTCAGTTTGTGCTGCATGTCTGAGATCACCTTTGAGGCTTGAGGCTTTATCAGTAATAACAGAGCTTGTTGCAGCTGATGACTTCATTTTAGTGTCAGAACTTTTTGACAAGTCACTGGACAATTTAAGAGACGGTTTAGATGAAATGTCTATTGCACCTTTGCCAGAGGCTGAGACCTTTGTTTCATTTGTTCCACTGCAGGAGGCCAGTGGTCTCTGGACATTTGTAGAAGTGACACAGCCAACTCTAATCTCTGGTATGGATGATCTTTTCTCTGATTGGCTGTTCTGATCAAGTGGCCCATAGTTGGTCAAGGAATGTTTACGTAGATCTGTAGTTTTTGGTGTAACCGCAGGGGGACATTCTGAATCGTGCCATCCGGCTTCAGCTTCCACTGTCAGTTTTGTGAGGTCAACAGCAATCGTGTTAACAGGCAAGTCAGCATCTGCCTTAGTATCCATTTGCTTCTTTTTGAATTCTTTCAGCTTGTACTTTGTACAGTCAACAGCCTCATCTTGTTTTGTTGAGTGTATGTTGACATATTTTGCTTCTTTTTCTTTTATGTATTTGTCTTTATTAATTGTGGCAGAACAATCTATAACTCTATTTGTGTTTTGACTACCAATGGGAGTGCTTAAGTTGTGATTTCTTTTGTAAAGGTAGGATTCATTGATTGAAACAGATTCATTCAGAATGTGTAACTTTGGTGTTATTTTCGGAGACGAATCTTGAGGGGGATCGTTAGATAGGGATGATGTTTTGTCCTCCACTGAAGTACTGCTGGCTTTACTTACATCATTCCTCCCTGTGACTGCTGGCTTATTTGCTTGTGATAATATTTTGGGTTTATCTGCTTGAGATGGCTGCCGTGCAAGCCGGGGTCTCTGCTGGGAAACAGATGACTCAGTCGAGGTGGGTGTAGTAGGCAAACTCCGAACAGTGGCCGGCTGTGCTGGAAGAGATGACGAGCTGTCACCTTTGCTGTTGGTTGGTGGTGTTGGCAGTTTCCTTCCCATTTGTACAGGTCCAGGTATTTTTGAAGCTGGGGTCATCTGATTTGTGGAAATCTTTGAGGACTCTGAGACCTTAGTTGACAATGATGGAGATGTAGTCGGTTTAGTGTTTGATTTTGAAGACATTCCAATGGCTGCTCCAACTGAGGAAGGTATGAGGACTGATTTTTGTCGTTGGTCTGCAGGTGTATCATCTACATATGCAATCCTGATATCAGGAATTGGCTGACATGTGTTTGTAGAAAATTGTGTTGAATAGTATCTTGGGTTAGGTGAAGTTGAGGATCTGAGCACATCTGGAAGTCCCTGATTCTTCCAGTATGGGCCCCCATGTCCTCCTTTTAGTTTATTCAAAGTAAGATCAGCTGCCTCCACTGGTTCCTCTTGGCAGGTATAACTATTTTGTGCTGATTCCACCTTGATCTTTTTAAGTGTGTACACGCTAAAGTCGACAGGCTGCTCCACTTGAGAAGACAAAGATTCTTGAAACATTTGAGAGAAGCTTTCCAAATTCATGTTCATTATTTTTTCACCTTTTTTAAGGGCGTAAGTTAGGTCCATAGGTGCATCTGAAAGGCTCAACTTCTCTTGTTGCTGTCCAGAAATCCAGCAGCTTTTATCGTCAGGGTAGAGGGGGATTTTAAAACCACAAAGCGTGACCTTGTCTTTTTCTTTTTGTTTCAGAATGTTTGCAATGTTTTCAGTGATGTTACCTAAAGCTTGTACTTCCTCTGGTGTAGCACAGGCATAGAGATGTCCACCAGCTCTGTCAGTTAAAAGGGAATAAATGTATTCCTCATCTGTGTAAACATAATATCCACAGTCCCCAGCCTCAGCTGGCCACCACAAACCTTGATCCAAAAGTGACAGCCACTGTTGATACCACTCAGAATCCTCAAAGAGCATTTCATCATCTGAATAGCCTGAAGCTCCTGCACACCTGCTCAAATCCATAGCACTATGTGTTAAATCCATTGGCCCTTTTTTAGTGGCAAGTCGTTTTAAAAACTCTGTTGCTGATTTTAAACCAAAGTCTTCAACCTTGACATCAGCGCTAATAACATTTTTTTCAACTACTTTGCTGAATTCCTGTGCACTGCATTCTGTAAGTGACTGACATCTACTCAATCGTGTCTTTGTTTTTTCAGTAGACAGATTCAGAGCACTTCCTCCAACAATCCAGGTTTTTCTGTTCATATCAAGATCATCACAGCTCCCCCAGGATTTCTTTTCTCTACAACTCATGTCAAATAAAACCAGATCTTCATCTGGCTCAAGGAAGCGATTTCTTCTCTCAAAATGCTGCGCAGCAGAATCCCCCCAAGGATGTGAGGGTACATTGAACTCACTGATGTTCATTTCTTTAGGGTTTAACCACTTGTGAGTCTCCCATTGGGGCGCTCCAGCTGTGGGTGGTATGTGCTCTTGGCATCCCTGGTAGTGTTCCTGAACTTGAGTAGCTAGCGCTTCAGCTAGGGCATAGTCATTGAGTTGCTGCCACAGAAGAGCTTCTATGAGACACTGATGCTCATACAGATCCGGTGGAATAACACCATATTCTGTAAAGTTGTAAAGAAGGTCCTTGTAACCATACTCATTTGCCGTTCCATATAACAGACGTTGAATTTCCTCAAGATAACGTTGAGTTGGGGAAATTGTAGGATTGTGCCAACCCTGAGACTGCACAGGTTCTGAGTGTGTGTATGTTGCAATAGTGGTTGTGAGTGTTGCTGTACTTGAAGGGATTTCCTCCTTGCTCTTTGGTACTAAACGATTTACAAGACTTTTCTCACTTTCCTTCCCGGTGGTAGAAAAGTTACTGTCACTTGTCCCTGTTTTGAAAATGCTGGATAACAAACCAGGAGATGTGGTATTTGTGCTGGTTTGTAGTTCTTCCTTCTCAAGCTGAGATGTTGATGGCTGTAGTGTCTTGGATGATGGTTCATCTGTGACACTAAAAAGACCTGAGACGAAACCTTTTGGGGTTGGCCCTTTTAAATCCTTATCTGTAGCTGCATCATTGGAAAGCACCTCTACTGGTTTGATTCTTTGAATCTGTGGCCGTCCTTGCCCTGTGCGTGGATGCTGTTGCTGTTTTACTTCAGGGTTCACTTGATCAGCAGCGGATGTTGACTGCTCTGCATTACCTGAGACTTTGTTCAGTAGGTCAGAGAATATTCCTCCTGATTCAGACCGAGCTGGATTTTGCCCTGTCTTTGCAAGGTGTGGAGACTGTTGTTGCTGTTGTTGCACATTTTCACCAGATGCAAGCTTCAGAATGCCTGAAAGCAAACCCCCACTTTGACTAGGCTGTTGGGTTGCTGTATGTTGAGGACTTGCAGTTTTGCCAGGCTGTTGTTGAGGTGATGTCTGACCAAACAGACCAGACAAGAGTCCTCCTTGCTGGCTGGGTTGAGACTGAGACTTTTGAGCAGCAGTCTGAGCAGGTCCAGTGATATTTGAGCCATTTTTCTGTTGAGACCCAGTCTGTGGGGCGGGCTGTGGTGATACATTATCAGGCGCTGCTAACTTGTTGAAAAGCCCAGACAAAAGTCCGCTTTGCTGTGGCTCCGCTGCAGAGGCAGCAGCTTGTGGAGGTATCTGATTTTGCCTTCGAAGAGGTTGTCTGCTACCTTGTTGAGGTTGTGGCTGGTTTGGTTTTGTTGGCTGCTGCTGTGCTGGAGGAGTAGGGCCTGTTGAAAAAAGCCCAGAGAGAAAGCCTCCCTGCTGATTGGCTGCTGGTTTGGGGCCTGGTTTTGGTTCCTGTTGGTGCTCTGCCTGACTGGCTGATGACTGTGGGTTGCTAGCATCTGCAATTTTGCTAAATAATCCAGTTAGCATCCCTCCAGGTGTATTTGGGGGCTGTTGTGGAGGGACTGGATTTTGTCGTTGCAGATTTTGTCTATTGCCAGGTTGCTGATTAGGTCCCCGTCTGGGCGGGCCACTCTGTGGTTGGTTTTGTGAGGGTGGGGCTGGGTTTACAGAAGCAGAATCCCCAATTCCAAAAAGACCTGAGAGAAAACCTCCTTGCTGAGGGGGTGCTTGCTGCCCTGTTTTTTGGTTACTCTCTTGAGCACCCAGCTGTGACTGAGATGGAGAAGGATTAGGTTCCACAATCTTGTTAAAAAATCCAGACAACACATTACCTGATGCCTGATTTGGTTGTGTGGATGGTGTGGCTGTAGGTCCTTTCTGAGGCTGTGTGGCAGTTTCTGTGAGTTTCAATAAACCTCCTAATAATCCGCCAGGTTGAGGTGTTGCTGCCATTGGAGGAACATTTTCTGTTTTTTGATCAAGTTGTTGCTGTTGGTTTTGTTGTTGATTTGAGGCCACAGGTCGTCTTAGTGACTGGTCAGGTTGACCTTTGTCAGCGGGAGGTGCTTCTGTTGATCCCAGTTTAATCAATCCTGACAAAATCCCTGATGATGGAGTGGGAGGGGTGGTCTCATGACTACCTTTTTGTTCACCTTCTTCAATTTTCATTGTATGGTCACCAACTTCTGGAAATGACTTTTGACTGGACTGAGCGGGTTGAGATGCAGTCACAGTGTCTGTAGCTATTTTCAAGAACCCAGATAAGACTCCACCAGAAGATGGCTGTGCAGCAGCAGGTGCTCCTTGCTTTTGAGTTGGAATGTTGACAGGGGACTGATTAGAAGGAGCAGAAACACTGTCAGAAGCAAATTTTAAAAATCCAGACAATAGTCCTCCAGGTTGCGGTGTGGCAGAATTTGGTTGTGCTTGGTTAGAAGGCTGGGTGGTGGATGAAAATAAGCCAGAGAGTAAGCCACCCTGTTGAGGCTGACAATCCCCTTCCTGGGCTTTCTTCCCTGATGACACATCATCTGTTGATCCTAGTTTTAACAAACCAGAAAGCAGCCCTTGAGGCTGCGATGCTTGTTGTTGTGGTGCAGGATGTTCAACAGGCTTAGAAGGACCTTGATCTTTAGATGTGACATCTGCTTCTGGCTGGGCATCTGTCTGTGGATCTTTTTCAAGTTCTTCTGTTCTAGCATCAGTTTCAGTTGGTTCAGTATGACCCTCAGTTTCATGGCAGGGTGGGGTTACAGCCACAATAGGAGTCATTTGTGGTTTTGCAGATTCCTTAGTGGGTTCACTTGCGCCTACCTTAAAAAGGTTGGAAAACCAGCCTGTTTCTGCATTTCCTTTTGGAACACTTTCAAAAAGTGCAGCACGACTTGGAGAGGGAGTTCTTGCAGGGCTGGGAGAAGGACTCTTTGATTGGGCACTGGCATCTTCTCCAGATGCAAGCTTAAGGATTCCTGAGAACACACCTCCTTCTGTTTTTGGTGGAGTGGCTGCAGTAGTATTTTCAGAGGTGAAAAATGGTATCTTGAGTTTGCTTCCTAAAAACGACTCCTCTGGGGGCTTGGTGTCAGTTTGCTGGGAATTTTCAGGAGGAGCTGTTGATATGAGGTTAGAGAGAGACTTCTTAAAAGGGCTGAAAAAACCTGTTTCCTCTGAACTGCCTTCTGGTTTTGGCTCAGATATCGCAGGAACTCTTCTTTGCTGAATATCTGGTAGCTCACCAGATGACTCTGTTTCTGGCAGAAGCTCTACAGATCCACTTAGAGACTCTTGCAAAAGCTCAATGGATCCACTCATAGTATCTGGCAATAACTCAACTGATCCACTTCCTGAACCTTGTCTGATCTCACCTGATGATTGTCGCTCACTCAGGTTTCTGTTTAAAGACCCTTGCTGGGATTCACTGCTTGCAGCAGATTCACTTCTTGGTTCTGAGGGTTGAGGTGACGGCTCCCTGGATGGTGGTGCACTTGAAAAAAGTCTCAAGGGACTAAGTCTTCCTAACATGGATTCAATCCCCAATGTGGACTGGTTGGCAGCGGCTGCACTGCCTTGCGTCTCTGCGCCGATGCTTGCTGACGTCTGATCAGCGCCAGGTTGCCGACTGGTTTCTGAGGAATGAAATGGCAAAATAGACTGAAGGGAAAACTTTTTTTCTGTAGGTGGCTCCTGAGAGGCAGGAGGAACGATGGCTACAGGGGGGGAAGTACCACCACTCTTAGGAATAAATGAAAGCAGCTTTGAAATGCCAGACTCAGGCTGGGGTGGTGCCTGGGAAGCTGGTGGATCTGACGCAGTGGCACCAGGTGTTTCTGTGGGTTCAGTCGTACCTTTAGGTATCAAAGAGAGAAATCTTGACATCCCAGACTCTGCCTGTGCTGGTTGAGGAGCCTGAGTGGGACCAGATTCCAAGTCAGTGGCAGTTTTTGATCCTTTGATTGTGCTGAACAACGAGCTCATGACGTTCTTGACTCCAGCTAGGCCCTGTTCTGCGACAGTCTCCTGCTTCACTTCAGGTTTGACTTCACTGTCTTCACCCTCTTCAGGTTGCACAGGTTTGGCATCGGTTGGCAGCGCTGGCAGTTTTCTTCTGATTGGTTTTGGCATCGACTCGTAGTTATTTATCTCTTTCTCTTTGACAGCCAGGTATTCAGACACCGAGTGAACAAGGCTCTGCAGTTCATCCATTGGATCTATATATTCATCACTTGGCTCCTCTACAGGAGACAACATAGGATCTTGTCCACAATATGTTCTCCCTCTGCCTTGTCCTCCAGAGGGTGACATGTACTTGCCTGGGTAGTAGTAACTCTCATATTCATAAGTAACGTCACCCTCAGTGAAGGTCAGTTCATCTAGTTCCTCCTCAGACCCGAAGGAGTACTGCATCTCATCTGAACCAACGGAGCCATATTCACTCCTCACCCTGATCCTCGTAGCCTCCTCTCGAGCAGCCTCCTCCTCACGGAAAGCTGCGTAGCTCTCAAGTGTTTCCTCTAAGGAGGTTCTGGCCCACAGTCTGGTCTTGTAGAGTAAACTCTCTCTGTCTGATAGCTGCCGCAGCTGTTTGGCTGAGGGAATTATATCAATTTCAGGAGGGGACAATTCATTCTCAAAGCTGCCGGCTTCTTTATAAACTAAACGTACTTCTCCGCTACCAAATCCACGCCTCTGTCTGTTTGACATGCTGCTTGTCTCATCTGCTTCCTCTGGGGACAATGCATCACATTCCACTGTCTGATAGAACCTGCTGCCTTTGGGCTCAGACGGGCTGTCCCTGATTCGGTAGATGATGCTTTTATCTTCATCCTCCCACATCTTCTGCTCAGCGTCCAGGTAATTGTCCAGGACACCTGACTCAGGCACTTTGTATTTGCTCTCCCAGTCCTCCACACCCATACCTGAGTCTACTGGGATTATTCGAACTCCACGCTTAGAGTTTGATCGCCTGGATTTAATTTTAAAACAATGAGAAGTGCCATGCAGGAAGCATTGGAATGTGATGCAACGAAGAGAAAGAAAGAGAAATGAAGCATTAGACTTAAACTGAAAACAGCAGAGCATGCAAAGTGTGAACGCTAGAAATGGAAGAGCAAATTTGAAAAAGAGTAGAAGGAAATCCAATGTCCAACAGTGTGTAAAACAACCAGGACCCCATGTGTTAGCTGCAGGTTAGACAATGCTGATTGCTCGTGTAACATTTCAAAGATTAAGAATCTCATCAATAAAAATCCAACATTGAAACTCAGGTCAACCACAGAAATGCCTGACAATTACACTGTTTGTTAGTCACTCAACTCATTATATCTAAAATTAAAATGATTTCAGAATATGAGAATGAAAGCATATTTATATCAATAATAACAGTAATAACTCTAATGTAATGTAATAACTCTGTGAGCGAGTGTGTGTGTGTACCTGGGCCCCCTGATTTCTCTATAGTCCAGCTCATAGCTGTGTATGGAGTCAGACTCCCGGGACAGGGCTTGATGCTGGACCCTGCGTCCTATAGGGTACTGGTGCACTGAGGAATTGGTCTGGGAGGCGTTATGGAAACGTGGCGGTCTATTGCTAGTTTCGCTGCGATAGTCACTGTCGCGGTCGTCCATGGCGCTGTCATGGTCATCAAAAGCTGCGCGAGGGACAACAAACAGAAATTCAGTTTGACTTGAATGAATTATTTGGACTGTTGATTCATACATGACTGAGGATAGGAGGACCCTCTGGGAAACCAGATATTCTGCTCACTGCTCGTCAATACAAATTCTCTTCTCGTCCATATTCCTGAAATTTCACTTCTGAAACATGCAGCTGTTCTCACGTCAGACAGACTGGACCAGTGGACGCCGGTAATGAAGCGAATGTAGCAGGAAATCAATAATAATGATGATTGAACTCCTCAGATACAGAGAATAGGTTGAACACATAGCTCCCTCTTGTGGTAGGAAATCATCCACTGCAAGCTGATGCTCAACAAAACCACGTCTGACCACAAAATGTGCACATGCTTGTATCAGGTCACATGAACAGTGAAGACAAACCAACATGCAGAGACTGAAACAGAACACCCATCAGACTACACAGCTTATAAACATATATTCATATATTTACGTACTCTGCTGGTCGCTCCATCCAAAATAACTCCAACTACCTGAGAGCACAGAGGAAGTGTTCGAAGAAGAAGAGGGAAGCTCATTACTGACGAATCAAACCAGTCACTGTTACTGTGGAATGGTTGGATGAGTGTGTGACATGTGATGGGAACAACGACACCCACATCTGTGACTGGGCGTAATGGATGAATGATAACTAATGAAGCTCTGCTATACTGTGCGATCAATAGTGACGGAGAGGAGCCGTCTAACCGCAGCTCTGCATGTCAGCGTCTTTCGGAGGATGGACGGACACGTCTGTCTTTGCTCGTCAACACTGGGGACTGAGCAGGGAACTGTACCTTGTCTAAATTCGAGTCATCAGTGTGGGACCACATGGTGATGAATGCTGCTCATGGAAAAAAGTGGCATGAAAAGGATTGGACACTTACAGCACTGAGAGGGGACGGACGCCATCCGTCGTCTCTGGACTTCTTCCTGCAGAGGATACTTCACCACAGAGACAGAGAAGAACAAATCATGGACAGTCCCACTCCAGAGCCAAACCCTGTGTGTGTGTGTGTATGTGTGTCTCTGTCCATGTTGGAGTGGTTTCAATAAGGAGCAGAAGTTTCTATGTGACAGTGAGACAGGATGGGCCTGTGACAGACACGTCTCAGATCGTCTGTGCTGTAACAACCATTACCCACCACTAGGTGGGAGTAGAGAATCACAGACAGTGTTAGAACACAGAGACGTGACCAAGTGTGGTAGTTAATCAAATTAACGTTTATAAAGTTACTGATTTCTCATATTTTCCTACTGAGATTAAATGATTGCCTCAAAGCTCCTGGATGTAAATACAGTGTTTGTCATGTTCTATACACTCAGAATATCTCGTATCATCTTAAAGTGTAAGATCAAAGCTTCATATCAGTGAAGAAAATTAAATACTGGTGAGAATTCCTTGTTTAATTTGGTGTAAGTTAATAACTCGTAGAATTAAAACAAAAGTTCTCAGTAGCAGAAACGTAAATTTACCTCGTCATGTATCTGCATGGTATTGATCCGCTCTAGTTTACTGGTCCAGTACTGAGCCTCGTCCTCTGGGATGTCTGGACAGAAGAAACAAAAGGATTGAAGAGTGAGAAGAACCAAAGGTGAAAACAGACTCATGGGACTGAGGGACAGATGGAGGGATAGACAGAGAACCAAGGAATACCAGGAGTTAAAATACAGACTATGAGCCAAAGTGCTAAAACAAATCAAACCCAGACGCTGTAGCTCCACCCGTCTCTCAGTCCCCTCTCCTCCACCCGATCCCATCCTGTCTCAGCCCGTCCACGCTCTTCCCATCTCATATTCATACGTGTTTAATAGCAGATGAGGACGTTTCCTGTCGGGGGCCCAGAAATAGAAAGAGCCTGCTCCTCAGGGGCCTCGCAGGTCCTCCCTGAATCCACTGAGATCTTTTAATGTCATGGCTTCAGTCTCTGCCATGTTCTAAAGTAAAGTCCTATCTGTGTTTGAGGTTTAAAATGTGACTATATTATTATTCTCGTCTGTCAAGATGTTAGAACGTGTTACAACAGAAGAGGAGTTTGCTGATGGCAAACTAAACACCTGATGTATGGGCCCACGTGTTTTATTTCAAATAAGTCAAATGCTTTAACCCTTTATTGAAAACTACTCAGAAAGTATGAGTTCACTTTAAGTGTGATGTTGAGTTATAAACTATTATCTGTTGTGTCAAAGTGATTTTAATTTGTTTATTTCTAAGTTCAGTTGAGACGCCTCTCTCTGTCGATCGGGACCTTTTGTTGTCAAAACTGTGTCAGTCATTTTACTTTGCATCCGTCAAAGTTTCCAGGAATAGAAGAACTTCTATCGTATCTCCATCTTCAGACTGTATTGTGTGGGGAGCAGCGTGAGGCTGTGGCACCGTGACACCGGCTGAGAGTTGATAAATGGGGAGCCGGGCAGCGTGAGGGCAGCAGGCGGCTCAACAACAGCCTCTCCAGACAGCTGCCGCAGATTAACAGCTTGACGAGTAAACAAAGCGCATGGTCCGCAGAAGAGCTGCAGTTTAAGTGATCACACCCCAGCAGGAGAGGAGGAAAAACACGACGGGACAGAAGGAGAAAGCTGATGTGAAGGCATGCTTCATCAAAACTTCATGAAGTCTAATGGCGCGTCCGCAGCCTCGGATTTACCGTACAGGGCTTCCACAGGGGAGCTGGTGGGGGTCGAACGTGGAACACACGCTCCAACAACCAGTGACGAGCACGACAGAATAGTTCAGTCCAGATAAGAACAGGAGAAGGTAGTTTGTGGTCATCTACGCACCGAAGGGCAGCTCAAAGCGCGTGTCCAGCAGCACTTGGTGTGGAGTCGGGTTGGAGGTGCCGCAGATCTCATCCTCCCTCATCAGCACCTCAGAGTCCAGGGACGTCCACTCTCCTGGTCCCTCCTGACAGGGTGGGACCGGGGGTAGAGACAAAAAGAGAGAAAGAGAGAGCAGACGAGGGAAGGGACGAAGACAAACCAAAGATTTAAAAATTGCAGTGCTGCTTCACCACGTTCCAAACTTTCCAGAAGAAAATTAATGAGATCTACAGACTCTGCCCCCACACACACTTCAGCCCACAGGTAACGATGTTGTGATGAGCAGCAGTGGGTGAATGTGTCGTCAGCTGAAGCAGCACAGTCTGTTCTGGACGTCAACAATTATTTATTTCATTTATTTTTGAACAAACAGCGAGGGTGGGCGAAGACGACAACATCATCTCTACTTCCAGTGGTAATAAATAAGCTCCAGAACAACGCCGCGTTAATCACGTTAACCCCATTGTGTGTGTGTGTGTGTGTCACCTCGTCAGACTGTTGAATGCTGTCCAGCGGTATCAGCGCCGTGCCGATCATCGTGTCCCAGATCAGACCTTTATTCCACAGCTCCACTACCAGACCCGACTCCAGATGATTGATCTCGCTGTGGAAACACACCAACACACGTAACTGGGTTAGAAACACAAACCTGGTTACAGTGATGGACATGGAGCTCTGACCTCCACCGAGGCCCAGCGGGCCCTTCAGGTCTGAGCCGAATCCTTCACGCTGCCTTGCACTCCATCCTGAAGTGATTCTGAAGTTTCTCAGTGTCTCAGCTCCACTCTCGGGGAGGTGACACGTGTCTCAACGTGTTTGTTACAGAACTGTGGCGGTAAAAAAAAAAAAATCCTCAATTCAACATAAAAATCGAGATCTGTTTTTTTATTTGGCTCCTGACACAAAAACCTATTATAGCCCTTTATCTGTAAAATACTGATCTGAACACTGATGATTCAATAAAATCAAATGAACTAAAATAAAAGGTCATACCAACAGACCCTGGGACTCAACAAGCGCCACCAGGTTTCAAGAGATCCATGAATTAGTCTCTGAATAATAAAGGGATTCTTCAAAAGCCCCACTCTGATCCACCCTCACAATTCATTCCTCTAACTCATCTTCATACGTTTAAAACACAGCCCTACATTTCACAGCGTGGCCGTCACACACTCAGCCCGCTCCCTCCCCTGCTGACAGGTCGGACCGTGGCCGAGCCGAGCAGCGAGGCTGAGGGACGTTTCCTGACAGAGAGGAGAACACAACTGTCTCCTCATCTGCATATTCATCTTCACCAAGCCATTCGTATTCACACCGCCTCAGCCTGGGTGTCAGTCATCTGATGACACCTCCCAGCTGGGATGATGGGAAGAGGAGGCTGTGTGTGCGTGCGTGCGTGCGTGTGTGTCAACTGAACACAGAGTTAGAACCATGTTGTTCGTACGATCACCACAAACCATCTTCATCAGACGTCCACTTGTTCTCAGACAGAAGTCCTCCAGATAAATATCTTTAATATCAGTTCATATTGATCGGGGAGAACTTGTGTGGAGCAGAGGCCAGAGGAGCAGCTGGCAGTGCAGCTTGAGGCCCAGGAGCCAGCAGCTACATCTGAATTCAGCTCGAGCTCAGAGCCACTGAAACAAACAGGTTTTTGTCTTTCTAATGTCGAGTATCAAAGCCCAGTTCACGTCTGTTTCTTGTCTGACCACGAGAACTCATATCTCTGTAACATTCATCTGGCAGACTTCACACATCATTGACACACAGGTGAATTTACAGCTATTTGAATAATCAACATTTGACGAAACACACAAGCAGTGAAAAATGCATCAGAGTTCTCTCCACGTTTACATATTGTATAAAGCACGTCATTAATCCCTGAGATTATTATATTTAAACCCTGATACTAAAAATCCCAAATAGGATTAGACAGACTTGATGTGGTCCTCTGTGCAGCCCTGTCTCCTGTCTCTGTCTCACAGACCAGGGGGTCGTTTGTCGCAACAGAGAGATGGAGGATTCTTATCGTTGTGACGCCACAATAAAAGGTCCTGAAGTGAAAGAGAAAGATTCTCCTTTTGTCCCAAAGTGCATGAAAACAAAAGAAACTCAGTAAACATGTAAGACTCAGTGAAAGTTTAAAGTAAACTGGTTTCCTCTGGGCAGCTCCAGTGTGAACCCACACCCACAGACAATGCAGAGGGACAAGGCTGAAGCCCTGGGACAACCAACAGGTCAAAGATCTAATCCTTCAGCAGCATGTGAGGTCAGGGGTGAGGCAAACAGAGAGACAGAGAGAGAACGAGGGAGGAGGAACGATAGAAACAAGTTCTGCAACAAAAGAGACAGAGAGAAAGAAAGGAGAGAGAGAAAAAAGTAAGACAGGAAGGAAGAAGAGACAGATTTAATCTGTACGAACAGCATGTGAGGTCTGCTGACCCAGAGTGTCGAGGGATCAACTGTCAACTGCTTATCCCCTTATCTCTCCAGCCAACCGAGCCACCGATCAACAAACACACACACGCATAAGAGAGGCAGCAGATGATGAGCGGAGAGATGCTGCATGATGACAATAATGTGACAATCAGGCTTTAAGAAGAAGAGATTCAGGGTTTAAAAATAACTCGGTGGATCAGCCTTCAGAAGTTAAAAAGCCTGTGCAGTGAAGACGAGGCGTCCAGCCACAGATTTAAACAAATCCAGGTGAAGCTGGCGATGCCACGCCCCCAAAAACACAACACGCCAGATACACAACGTTCATGACAGATGAAAACACACAAACAGAACATCCAATCACTTCATCCAGGCCGAAGGAAACGACTGGATGAGCAGTTTACCGCCGCAGTTTACCGCCACTTTTGTTGTCAGATGACTCACCTGCACGACCTTTAACCAGCGGACGATTCTGTGGAAAAGATTTCTTCTCATCTCAGGCACTTGAACCCAAGCAGAGCTCTGCCGGTGGCTACGTGTTGAGGTGGGAACGGAACACGGATACACACTGAAATAATCATAATAATCATCTAATAATAAGAGTAATCTTAAATGTCTTCCCCACATCTCTCTCCTCTAAAGTCTTTCATGTGTCCACAGCTGCTGTCCATTAGCGGCAGTAGCTGTGGAGAAATGGCAAAAAGGAAAATCTGAAAAAGTACATTTCAGTTTCTGAACAACTCGGTCTTGTAATTTCATTCCCACAGCAAATGTGGTAAAAGGTTGTTTTTTTGGTTCCTGGGAATTATTTAAAACATTTTCCCTTGACTCAATCAAAAGCGTTTTTTGGTAAAATGCTATTGTGCAGGAAGGCTTCCTGCTCAGTTATTCAAGGAGGACAATTAATGGCTTTTTGAGAATTGTTTTTTAATTTAAGGGGTGCAAGTTCAGTTTGTGAGAGAAAAGGAAAATATCCCGAGACCTCAGACTTCATCCACATCATGACTGAAAATGTAAAGATAAAGAACACGCCTCTTTTGTACAGGCATCATTTTCAACATATAAAATCCTGAGTTGGAGTCGTGAAGCCTTGGAGCTGTGACTCATGTTTTTGTATGAATGCAGGAAACACTACCCCTAAGCTTTCTTTCATTCGTCTCCAAGAACAGACAAATGAAAGAAAGGGCCACCGGCTTTAATGGCTCACTGCAGCGCTTTCACAAACGTGTCAGAGGGAGGGGGGAGGGGGGCGAGCACGAGCACACCACAGCACCATTTACCTGACCACACGCAGGCATTAGCAGGAGCTTCACAC
Source organism: Pseudorhombus dupliciocellatus (assembly GCA_016785235.1). Lineage (NCBI taxonomy): Eukaryota > Metazoa > Chordata > Actinopteri > Pleuronectiformes > Paralichthyidae > Pseudorhombus > Pseudorhombus dupliciocellatus. The sequence goes on from JAFBJW010000032.1 coordinate 896,851, forward strand.
ACTAACACATTAACACACACACACACACACACACACGGCCCAGAACATGTAATCCAACGCAAAGAAGCTTACAAATCCGACTCTGCCTAGAGACCCTAAACGCAGCACAAACACAGAGGCCTCCACAGCTGTGACAGATGTGAGGGGCGTGGCTGAGGTGTGGCTGACCCTCTTAAGATGGATAATGACTTGAGAAGAATGAATCGTCCGGACAGTTTCCCGCAGCAGGTTCATCGCCCTGAGATTTAATTGGTTCAGAAATGTTTTGTTTTCACCAGGTAAAGAATTTACCAGCATCTTAAATTGACTGTTTCGGCCTCAGGATTCTTCTTTAGTTCGCTCCTCCAGTCAGCAACGTTCCCTCAGAAGAATCAAACTCAGCTGCAGTTTCTACTGGAAACCTCCCACTGTGAAGCTGCTGCTCCCCAGTGGGTCCAACCGCTGCTAACGAGACCTTCATTAGCTATTTAAGAGACTACATCATCAGCAACGCTTCCTTTTCTCAATCATGTGGTCGTATCAGGTGATTGACTACAGGGGCACACTGACAGGAGTCAGGAGGAGTGACGAAGAGTAGGAGAGGAGAGTAGAATAGGACAGGAGGAGTAGGTGAGGAGGAGAGAAGAACAGGAAAGGAGAGAAGGGGAGGAGAGGAAGAGTAGGACAGGAGGAGAGAAGACTAGGAGAGGAGAGAAGAAAAGCAGAGGAGAGTGTCATATAACCAATGTGAGTCTACAGTCAATTGCTCCTGCCTAGGAGGAGTCGAGGAAAGAAAAGAGGAGGAGATAAATTTACACCTCAGACGTGTGTTAAAAACCACTGACAGACAATTATCTTAAATCTTGAAACAAAAATGAAAAAGCTCAGAGTTTGCTCTCTGGGTTCATTTAACTGTAAAAACAAATGCGTCTGTGGAGATTCTCATTCATCCAGATCATAGTATCAGGTGATCGTTTAGTCAAGGCAACTGGACTTCTTTCTTTGTTGAAGACGTTTCGTCCTTCATCCAAAGGGCTTCTTCAGTTCTGGTTTAGACTGGGAAAAACCAGGAGATATATCTCTGGATGTGGGTGGAGCTGTGAGTATCGGTCATTCCCCTCGTTATGCGACTATAAGTCACATGAGTGGGCCATTAACACGTGTCTCATCATGTGACAAATTGTCACATGACTCACTCACCTGTGTCAATGTGTGAAAGACTGTCTGACTCTCTCAAATGGTACCAACACAGAAGACATGCAACAAAAGGACCGCAGTCAGCGGTTTATATACACACTAAGGAAAAGGGACACTCTTTTAAGGACTCTGATGTTCACATCCTGGACAAGGAGGATAGGTGGTTTGAGAGAGGAGTAAAGGAGGCCATCTACACTCACTTGGAAAGGCCAACACTGAACAGAGGAGGAGGGCTACGCCACCGTCTATCTACTACATACCACCCTGCCTTGAGATCTCATCCCAGGAAGTTTAGTTGCTCATCTAGACCACAGCAGCTAACAGCCTCTGGACCCTGTGAGCATGAGGATCCATTCACCCCCAGTCTTTCACACATTGACACAGGTGAGTGAGTCATGTGACAATTTGTCACATGATGAGACACGTGTTAATGGCCCACTCATGTGACTTATAGTCGCATAACGAGGGGAATGACCGATACTCAAAGCTCCACCCACATCCAGAGATATAGCTCCTGGTTTTTCCCAGCCTAAACCAGAACTGAAGAAGCCCTTCGGATGAAGGACGAAACGTCTTCAACAAAGAAAGAAGTCCAGTTGCCGTAAAAACAAATGCAGTTCAAACGGCTTCACATTCAGTCGCCTCCTCCTCAGCCAGTTCCTGGTGTGTGAAACCAGCGAAGTGGGATTTGTTAATCGGCTGCATCTGGACCTGAGCTCCTCTGTGGAATCAGGCCCAGTCTGGACAATTCATTAGATTCATCACAGACTTGTCGGCCGATCTGGGCTCGGCGTGTGATTTCACTTTCCATCCGTCCAACCCGCTGCAGCCACAAATTTCCATTTAGTGACCCACACCAGCCGAGCTCGGCCGGAGTCCCACGGGTGGTCGGCGCTCTCTTTCAATTTCACCGAGTCCCATTAAAGCCGAGTCAGGCAGTGGCGGTACCTGGCAGGTATTCATCTCAGGGCTGACACGCACTGTGAACCTCCAATTTACCTCTGCATTTGTCTTCATACATGTCAAGAGGCGGCTGCAGGTACCGGCTGTCGCTGCCAAACACAGCGACACGGCCAGGCCCCCGAGCACGTAAACGTCACTGGAGCCAGGCAGCCACAAAGACGGGCGATAGGGGGTTTGTATGAAAAGAGTGTCACAGAGGTTGTTATCAAAACCTTGTGAAAAAGAAATGGAATTGATCCACATGAATTATATTATTAATATATATGAATGGAGTATAAGCTTCAACATCAGCGGAGATAAAACCAAATCAAATCTATTCTGCCTTTGTTGCTCAATGGATCTGCTTCTACCTTAACACCCTTATTAAACCTCACGCGACTGCCCGGCCACTGCGTTCCTCCAACAAACATCGTCCAGCACCTCGGACACGACAGGTTACAGGTACATCTCAAAAAATTTGAATATCGTGAAAAAGTTCAATATGTTTTGTCAGTCAATTCAGAAGGTGAACAGATAATGAAAACCCAAAATTCTGCATCTCAGAAAATTTGAATATTGCGAACAAGTTCAATATTGGAAACTCAGCCAGTCATGGACACCCTTCACAAGGAGGCTGAGCCACAAAAGCTCATTGCTGAAGAATCTGGTTGTGCACTGTTTGCTGTATACAAGCATGTCAGCAGAACATTGAGTGCAAAAGGAAAAAGTGTGGAAGGAAAAGGTGGACCAGCAACAAGCCTAACCACAGCCTTGGGAGGATTGTCACGCAAAATCCATTCAAGAATTTGGGGGAGCTTCACAAGTGGTGGACTCGGGCTGGAGTCGGTGCATCAAGAGCCACCACACACAGACCATTACAAGAAACAAAGGCTTGAAATATTCTACTTTGTGTAATGAATCTATATAAAATTACAGTTTCACTTTCTGAATTGTACTTTTTCATGATATTCTAATTTTTTGCGATATACCTGTGGACTGTTCCCATCCATTGTCCCATAGCTACCAAGCACCACCTAAACGCATTCAAGACGCTCTTGAAGACAATACTTCTTCCAAGAGAGCACCTCCTGTCCCAACAATCGCACTCTCCCTTCCTCACTCTCCTATCCGTTACTGCAGCACTTGACTTTGTACTCTTACACTTAGTCAACCTCCTGTTAGCTAGTGATACCTCTAGCACATTTTACTAAGGTTTTTAATTGTGTTGTAGCTTAAATGTATATTAAATGTTAGCTTAACTTTAGCTCATATGTAGCTTAAATGTATATTAAATGTTAGTTTAAATTTAGCTTATATATAGCTTAAATTGATATTAAATGTTAGCTTAACTTTAGGTCATATGCAGCCTAAATGAATGTTACATATTAGCTTAACCGTAGCTTATATGTCGTTTCAGTGTTTCCCCTCTCTCTTTGTACATCAGCCTGGGTGAGAGCGTCAGCTCAAGGCATCAGTGTTAATGTACTCACAACATGAAGTCCTGCTCCCAGCAGGGTTGATCCCCGCGGACCGTGATGGTCGTGCTCTTCACATTCTGCACCTTTAACGTCACGTAGGCGTTAAACTTGTCTGTGGACGAAGGAGGAAACAAATGGAGGTGAGTAGAATAGTAGAATAGTGTTACTTGTTAAACAACACACACACTCCTTTTATTTCTTCGTCCTGCCTCGCCTCAGTTATTGTTTGAACTACAGGTGAAACACAAATCTCATCTCAGACTCATGATGCGACTAAAACACGAAGATGATGGAGATCAATCTTGGAGATGAGGCTTTATGGCCTCACACACTCAGATAAAGGAGATGAAGCCAGATCTCCTTACCACTAAGACCAGTATGCAGCACATCTTTACATAACTCAGGTTCTACAGATGTGAGTTTTCTGAAACTCATGGAGCCTCAGTTAAATGCATCTGTGACCTGTGTCTTTGAATAAGGCTCATTTCAGGAAAGTGCCACCACTAAGTGTAGCTGAGTTAAACAGGGAACACTTTGTGCCAGGAAAAGGCCACTTCACCGTCTCATTACGTTTCCTCATCACACGCTGACGGCTGCTCAGAGAACCCTACGAACCGGGAGGGTCCACGCTTTACATATTCACTGTCATGTTTAGTCTCCATGAGGGTTCACAGATCAGCTGCTGCACATCATCGGTCTTCCTTCAGAGCTGTCTGTCTCCCTGTGGACAGTAAAATGTTCTAATAAATGCATCTCTTTATAGTTCTGTGACGGCTGTTCTTTTATTTTTTAATCCCCAGCCTGGCTGCACATTTAGAGACTTGAGTATTATTATTATTGTTATTCAGGATGGACGTAGACTCCGGGTCCAGAGAGGGAAGCCGATGAGTAATCCTGCTCTGCAGCTTCTCTGACACACCTCACCGTAAAGCACCAGCCGCCTAATGCCTGTCTGATTACCTGCCTCAAGAGGCCCCGTCTTCACACGGACAGAAACATGCACGAGTACCCGAGACCGTACGTGGCGCTGTTGTGTGTATTTGTCCGTCACCGTGTTCTCTGGTGAGGAGGCTTGGTGGAGCCGAGTGCAGCAGCCGCGGGTTCGGGGTGAAGATGCGGTTACTGACACGCCCTCGGCGGGAAAACACCTGCACCCAGTGAGCTGTGGAGCTTCATGACGTCTGTCATCATTGAACAAACATTTCAGCTGAGGGAAGTTAGAGTTTTTGCTCAGGCGACAAAGCCTGAGATTTCATTTTCAAAAGCATTATTACGTGAATGCAGAGCTCGGCCGCTCACAGCCGTCCCCGGTGCTGCTGACCTCAGGTGCACGGCTGCAGCTGAGAGCCGTGGTTTTTTTAAAAATTGCATAGAAGGTTTTTAGAGCAAGACAATTACAGTAAAAGCTTTTTAATAAGGTGCAGCGACGGCGGCTTTGACAAAAAGATGAGCAGAGGAGCGGTTTCATATCCAAGCGTTACTCGACCAACGTTTTCAGCAACGCTCCATACCAGAGCGCTCTCCTCGCCGTGCTGGGCGGGACCCACAGATGCCTGCATCGATATTACCTCTGCTAACAAGGTTTTTATTCGTTTACTCAGTTATTTAGCAGGATTACACGCAAACTCCTGGATTAACACAAACAGCAGAGAGACGCTGAGCTGCTGCAGTGCTCACATCACAAGGAGGGCCGCCGTTTAAAAACCACGATGTTGGGATATTTGTGAGGAGTCTTTTAAATGAATAATATGTGACTTCAGTCAGACAAACAATGAAAGGCTGAGTCGTCTGATGTCGTGAAGCAACGATGGAAGTCTCGTTCCTTCAGTCCTGTAGGAAATGCATTAGAATAAAGACTAATGCAGTTGTAACTGGAGCACATGGGATCAGGAGCTTTGGTAAACACACTGTTGCATGCAGATGTGTTTCTTTCGCGGTTCCAATTTCCCTGTGAAAATCCCCCGGAGCTGTTTGTTGATTGCATTGTGCTGCTTCAGTGAAGTCAGCGGCGCCACACTGAGCTAATGCAACATCACAGGCGACTTGATCCTTATTTATCCAGGGAGGGTCGACTCAACACTTAACCTGCTACACTCATACGTCCACACTTCAGCTCTGCCCAAGAACCGACTGATACAACAGGAAGGATCCGGTTTTATTCTGCAGATCTGAGTAAATGAACGTTAGAAACACTCTTCACTGAAGCAGCTCCTGCAGCCCACCAGGGAGAAATGTTTTAATTTTCTTCAAATGGAGACACACGCAAATCTCGCATCTCCTTTTCCATCTTGTTATGAGACTCATGAAATGTCAAGTGTGAATGTCCTGCCCTGCACAGCTCCGCTCTGATGACCGAGGCAAGACGGGGGGTGAAAGGGTTAATCCGGAATAATCCATCATTCACTTAAGGGGGTTGCCAGGTCTGTGATGGGGGGACGAGGGGACTGACAGGGTGCAGACAGCTCCATTTACTGGCTGAGCCGACAGCGCCGAACACTAACACACACAGCACAGTGCAAAAAAAAAATGTCGAAATTTTGCTTCTGCTTTCTTTGACAGAGACGAGGCTGTCATCAGAGGTGTTTGACTGACAGATCTCCACACACACACACACACACACACGCGCGCGCACACAAACACACACACATGCCACGTGTGATAGGTAATATCCCAGCATGCAGCAGGACCCTCTTGGGGAAGCAGTCAACGTCATTTATAATTAAGAGGCGATGACTTATGAAAATAAATAAGTTATATTCAGTTACACATGGATGTCTGCAGCGAGATGACATTTACTGGGCTGTCTTCAGTAATGAACACTCTATTATGGGTGTCGAGGGAGGAGGACGAGAAGAGGACAGTGAGGAGGACAAGAGGAGGGTGAAAGAGGGGACTGAGGAGGACGACAAGAGGAGACAGGTGGATGAGGGAGCTGAAGGAGGAGAGACTAAATGGGATCTTATATTTGTGTTTATGTTCCATTATCTTCACTGTATGTGAAGAAGAGAAACCAAAGATCACCCAGAGAGAAACCAAATCATCTTCAGCGCCCCCTGATGGCCGACTGGACGACTCTTCCCTCCTCTATGTTAGTGGAAAGGACAGAACTAAAACGTCCAAATACACATCATGATTGACAGCTGAGCCTGACACTCGATTGGTGGAGCGTGCAGCGGCAGCATCCATGATCCTGTGGCTCAACCCCTTCTGGGCAGACATGTTGGTGTATAGTGGGTGGAGCCGGAGATGTGGCGTCTATCGTTCTGTGCAGATGATGGTTGGTTCTGTTTCTTCTTTATTCAATTAGTTTGCTGCAGGGGAACAACTGCTGACGGTTCAGTAGAAACAAAACTGTCATTTCTGAACAGTCATCCAGTAAAATGTTGTTGTTGTTGAGGAGGAACACCTGCAGCAGCGGAGGCTGAGCCTCATTACACCAACGCTGCATAACTGTCAGGGATTCCTGCGCCTTCATTAGGCTGCGAGATAACCAGAGCTGCTGATGAGCTCCCACAATCCCCTGTTCGCACACACCTGAAGACAGGCCTGTTGTTCGAGGTTAATGATTTATTACGGCCCGCATATTTCTCACTTCACTCAAAATATTAAATAAATAAATCCCGTCTCCTGTGTGCCGCCTCGTCCTCTGAGTCACTTCCTGCTCAGATTTTCCTTCTGATTGAAAACCCTCGTCTCAAACCTCTAATCCAGAGATTTGAGAGTTCAGTGGCGTCACGACCCACAAGCCAAAGAGCAGGAATTCATTCGTCACTGATTAGGATGCTTTAGAGCAGAGTAACAGGATGAACTGGAATCAAACGAGCCCTGAGCGTATCTGTGGACTGATCCTCTCTCCCATCAACGTCCGACCAGAACTACATGACACTGAACGTTCTGCAGGTCCAGTCCGATCAGATCAGACCAACAGACGTCTACACATCATGGCCTCTGAAGCTGCGCTGACATCACAGCTAAAAACAGGATAACGGGCCTTTAATGTTCCAATCTAATAAAGTGACACATTAACAGGAAGTGTCCCTCGGGGGACGTCCACCGCTGGGGTTTGAGGATGCACAGCCGCTAACTCCCCGGGGCGAAGAAATCTATTGCTTCTTCACATTAGGACAAATCAGACCATCTTTTCCCAAAGTGGGACAAACTCCAGAGTCGTTTCCGACCTCAGACTAATAATCACGTCACGTGACAGACTCGCCATCGCCGGCCCGACTGGGTGTAACAGCACCAAGGAAGAAATGAGGAGTTCTGTTTTAGGTCAGATATTTAGGTGAGATTTTAAGAGAATTTACAGACAGAAACCTCATATTCCGTTCTTTGCGAACGTGTCTACCACCGTAAATAACGCCCAACAAGTTCCTCAGTCCGTGGCAGCAGCTCGCTAGTAAACAGTAGATAGAAACTTAGCATTCTACATTTCTCACTGATCTGATCCATCAAAGAATATAAGTGTTCCCTCCATAAATAAGTTGTGTAGGTGAACAAACCAGCAGCAGGGTGTTGGATCTCGTAAAATATGAAGTAATCTTCAGTTCGGTATAGAAGTCTAACTGTTCCACTGAAGGACAGCAGGAGCTCCACTCAGTTTCTCAGCTCCACCTCCTCCACAGAGACATAAGACAGTCCTGCTCCTCTCAGTCCTCTCTGTAATAAATTAGTCTTTCCGATCGCGGCAGTAATTCCAAACAACTGCAGAGTAAATGATTTGAAAGGAAGCGTCTTTGCAACACCATCACTCATCGTCCTGTTTTATGAACCCCAGGAGGGCCAATCAAAATATGCTTCCGCTCTGGAAATCTGCTCTGCGATCGGGGGCCGGAGGCAGCCAATGACGAATCCTCCTCTGTGTCTGGCGTCTGTCTCTGTCTCCTGAAGACAGTCAGGGATTTGTCTCCATCTTCCCTTTATGCCGGGGATGACACGTTGTCATTTCAGGCTAGCAGGTGGCCCCTTTTGTCTGTGATGATCTATTGATTTGCTTCTGTCCTTCTCTGGCTTGATTTCTCATTCTCCTACATGTCGCTGTTGTTCACCCCTCATCATCGCCTGGAGAGAGGACAGAGGGACAAACAGCAGCCGCCGGCGCGGGAGCACAAAGGGAGGAGACAGAGGAAGGTGGAGGTGGAGGCTGAGGCGGCTGAGAAAACTTCATCTACTATGGGTAATAATGGGTTAGAGAAGATGTGTTTGCTTTATCGTAACGCAGCCCCGGGGCAAAGGATGCCCACTTTTAAATGTTCACGATGTATTAAAAACTACACTGAAGCCTCATCCACAGTAACTTCACGTATAAGTCCGAGTCTCTTCTCAGAAAGTTCCACAATTGTTGTTGCTTCCATTTCGTTTCACTTGAACTAGCGGCTACGCTGTCCCCTCAGGATCTCCAGTGGTACAGCTCGTTTTTCACGGTTTTGTCCATTTCCGTGATGAGACCGTCCTCTCAGACGTTACCGCTGCACATTCTCGTCGAGTGTAGAGATCTGACCATTTGTTCAAAGGAGACTCATCTACGAATAACATCTATTCTACTCTGTCCATCTAACTTTCTGCAGAGCGTGATGTGATGTGAAGCTCTCACCTGGAGGCCCGTGGAGCTTGGCTTTCTTCACTGGAAAACAAAAAGAGAAAACACAGATTAGCTATCATGGAAAAAACAAAACACTTCTAAATATATACGTCATCTCAGGGTTTGTTCGCTGAAAGACTTACAGTTCTTATTTATCACAGTTGGGTGTTTTGGATCTGATCTGATAAATTCAACTTTTGACTTAGAGGTAATGAAGGAGAAAATACACAGCTTGGAAACTATCCTGCTTTACTGAGAGCAAGAAACTGGATAGAAGCCAAACAACAGAGTATTCAAGAAAATAAAGGTGTTTTTTTAAACAGGCCAGTACAGAAGCACATCCTTTTAAATGGAGCTCTTGGTTTGGCTTGTTGACTGAATCACTCAGAAAAGAATAAACATTGGGGACATTAAGGCTTTTCTGACTGATGTCATCATTAAGTTCACTGAATATTAAAAACATGAAAACATGCATCTAGAATGGGTCGATCAGGTGATGTGGTTAAAATGGATTCTGTGTAAACAAAGGCGGCGTCCATTAACCACAGACTCGTCTGACGGTGACTGTCCCTGTGGGCGGGCGGACGAGAACCACAGTATATTAAATATTTTTGTAAAGACTCAATTCAACAAACATGTGCTCATCTCATCTGGAGTCAGAGAATGAATATTGCTGCAAAACGCAGTTCCAAAGTAAACTGTCCTGGGTAGAGGCTGTGTTCTATACACACACAGAATATTAAAACATTAAAATGGGGCAGCAGAGACTTGTCTCATCCTTTCTTTCCATGACTTCTTCCAAAGACAGGTTTGTGAATATCTCTAATATTTGTTTTAGGTGACTTCCAGTGAACCACAGTAGTCTACAACAGTATTTTGTGAATTCTGCAAAGAAAACTTTAAGAAATACTAGAAACCATCCACAGCACAGAATGTCCTGGTGTCTTCAAATGTCAAAGTGTGCCGGGCTCCGGGCAGAAAAAGTCTCAGGCATCGATCTGCAACCGCAATTAATGCTCCAGGAAATGTGTCACAGTCATTTTACTATGCAGCGGAATAAGCTTTAATCCATCTCCAGGTAACCTGGTTCTTTAAATCGAAGTAAAACGCATATTCTGCTCCAGGGTGATCGATGCGTCCACTCCATCACGGTGCGCCGCCATGACCGACACGGAGAAGAATACGCAGAGAGACACAGAAATCGTTAACAGGCCATTTGTCTCATGGCCATCACCGCCGCTCGCCGTGCGCGTCACTCGTGCCGGGCGGCGAGTCAGAGGGAGCCTGGCGGTCTGCAGCCAGCCGGGCTCTGACCCGGGAAACAGACTGACACGGAGAGGAGGAGGAGAGACGTTCTAGATCAGATAGAAACAGGTTTGCTAATAGAAATCTTCACCACTTCATCACTTCCTCATCACTTTTACCGAGCATAATGGGAGGTTTTTAATCACAGCAGCATAAACAGATGAAGAGTTTATGATGTTCTGATCCATTGCATCGTAAACGAGTAAATAAGAAGGATCTGTCAAAGAAAATCACCATCCCTGTCTAATGTTATGCTCAGCAAATAAAGAAAACAGTGGGTCCGACCATTGCTGATGAACTCTGAGCTTTGAGGCTGAAGTTCTGCAGCGCCCCCGGTGATCACCACGGCCCCGGCAGCAAAGCACTCACTTTCTATTCTTTTTCTCAACGAACAGGAGCGACTGTCATTTCACGGGGCCGAGAGCAGCCAGCTGTCGAGGCTCTGAGATGATGCTTCACCCGACACACTCAGACGCGTCAAAACCCAAACGACCCCGGTGCAGCGGTTGTTACAGCTCGTTCTGCTGTGGAGTTCTGTCAAAAACATTCTGATTACACAGGAAGTGGCTTCTGAAAACGATGCCACGGCCAAAAAAACTGAAACTCTACGGAGCAGAGAATCATCCCTGGCGGCTCGCTCCTCATCAAGTCAGACGTATTCACTGAGATCCTGCAAATGCTTAACAGGGAGAACAGGAAACCCTTGAAGAAGAGATGAAGCCCGCTGTGTCTGATGATGTATCTGGGTTCGATTTCACTGACTGAGATATTTGTATATTTAAGTTTAATGTATTTTTAATTGTTTGTTTCATTTCCTCTGATTGATCCAACCCTGCAGGGAGGTCAGAGGTCAACTCACTGATTAAAACATCAGTGCACCGCCCCGACAGATTTACTCCGACCAGGTCAGTGTCACATTTCAGAGCTGAAGCAGAGGTCAGTGTCCCTCTGGGCCACACAGAGGACGAGCCTGGTGGGAGGTAGTCCAGACACGTGTCCAGCGCAGCGATTGTACGAGGATGCGTGCTGCGGGCGAGCGAGTGTTTGGCTGCTGGGATTATCTCTCCCAGCTAATGCCTTAAGCAGGGCTGAAACCTACCAGACCCCCACTGCATTGTGCTGTGGACCCATAACAGAGAGAGAGAGAGAGAGAGAGAGAGAAGTGGGCGTGTGGAGACATTAATGGTTTTTGTCCCCTGATGCTGAATCCAGGGTGTTCGTTCGAGGAAAATGATGGAGGATATTTGGGGCAAACAACAGACTGATGGTTGCATGACGCGTCATGGACTAGATTAAACCCGCTGCTGCACTGATGCAGGACTATTATGTCATGTGCGATGACGCCGCACGCTTCCATGCACAGGTTCAACAAACGCATGACAGGAACAAGCAATATTTCCTGATGTAAAAAAAAAACGCTTGAAAGCGTTATTAATCAACTTTCTCAATCTCCAGCGAGTCGTCTGGTCGACCCTGAAGACGCAACGCCACAGACACCAGGCCGCATGCAGCTGAGCAGGCCTGTCTGGTTTGTTTTTAACACTGCTTATTCTTTTAGGGTTACGTCTTATTCACAGTACGACAAAAACAGACGGGTACCCTCCGTATTCATGCTTCGGATTCATAATAAAGAAGTACATTTTCCTCCTCATGCTCCGAACTCTGTGTTCACGCCTTCGTTCCTCTCAGGTCCAGTCACACTCCTCCTTCGCGGCGGCGGCGGCGGACCTGCCACCCTCAGCGGGCAGACAGCCGCACAGCAGAGTCGTTACAGGAGGCCAGGCGGTGGAGTCTATTTTTAGCCGCAGTCCTTCCACTGGCGGTGGGTTTGAGTGTGTGGAGGTTGGCCGCCATGTCATTACCAGCCTCTGCCATTAAAGGCCCGACCATGCAGACCTCAGAATACGGCCGACATGGTGAATACATCTACTAGAGATTTTTTAGATTGGGTGGCAGGCACAAGGATCTCCCACGTTTCTCTCTGGTCCGACCGACCAGTGAGAAAAATAATCGAGACCTTTCAAGACTAGACCCCTGGTTGGCGGACCAACAGAGGAACAACAACAACAAAATAAAATGAAGTGGGTGGCGGCAATGCAACTTTAAACTGGACGCCAGTCGCCAATCAAACCAACAGAATAAACGCCCAAAGGCTGAACTGGTTCCATTATGTCGGCGGAATCTGGGATATTTGGGCTTTATGGCTGGACACTGGAGCAGAGTGGAGACACAGTGTCCATCTTTATTTACAGCCTGAGATCTGAGGACAAACCGACCAGTGAGCTTGTCCACATCACATGGCTCCAAACCCAGTCTGTGATGTCTCAGAGTCCAGAGTCCATGATTTCACTGGCAGGGCCGAGGGGAAGAGTCTGAGTGGATCTTTAGCGGCCGGCAGCCAAGATTAGGAGAGTGGAGCCGGTCAGGGGCAAGCGAGGCCGATACCAGGAAGTGGCATTATCATGGAGGGGAGGGGATGAGGAGGAAGTGAAGACCCACGTGAGTCACACACACACGCAGACGCACATAAGCATGGACACACTCACAGGGGAGCTCCAACAACAGATGGCCCGGGGATTATTCCTCTCTTACACCACCCCCTCCCCCCCGTTCCCAGACAGGACGCTGCAGCTTTACTCGTGCCCGTCCAGTGCAGTGAGCCGCTGGACGGGCCGACCTGCTCCGTCCTCACCGCTCACATCTGGTGGCCTAAAAAAAAAAAAACACTGCGGTGACACATCGCCGCCATGAATCCGCACTGTGCCGCTGTTCGAGTTCCACTGACACGTCCTCCTACCCTGGTTTGATTCTTCCTGGTGCGATTTCTTTACAGTGCCCTGACTCAACACTCGGAGAATTATGCATTGCCATTGCATGCATTTATTCTGCTGCTAATTGCCATCCAGAAATAGCAGAGTGTGGGTACAGGCAGAGCTGTCACAGGCTGCGTCCTCCCATCGCCGGCTTTTCATCCGCAGCCACTCACTTGTCTTCAGAGGGCTGGCAGCCACCGTCCGGGCTCTGAGGGCCCTCCACGCTCAGGGGGACGAGGAAAACAGATTCTGAAAAAGCATGGTGGCTCTTAAGGGACGAGGAGCCCACTCTTCTGGTTTGTCTGCATTTCCATGCATGGCAGCGAGAGACCAGGTCGGCATCTGACACCACGTCTGATGAGGACACTCCCTCTCAGCGACCTGTATCAGGCTGATTATTGATTTTAAAATTCACTTTCAAACAACGATTACCTGCCAGGAGCAGGTTCACAAAGCTTTTCCAGCATCGTCCTCACAAGGATTAGCAGCGAACAGCCGGACGCTCCACAGCCTTTAGGGGCCGGGACAGAAAAGATCTGAAGCTACAAAGCTGAACTGTGAAGCAGCTCAACGGCCAACTATCAGGGGCAGGAGATCAGAGATCAGACAGAATCACCGATGATGTGATTTGAAGATCCATGCAGTTGATTATGTTCAAAATCATCACTTCATAATTTCCACAAATCAGCATCTGAATCCTAAAACCTGCAGTCATCAATAATCATCCTGTGAAAGCATTTCAATACAATACGACGTTTCTTCTGAATAAAGCTTTGGCTTCATGTTCCGAACCCTGAGTCTACATCCATTTTGAAACAAATGGTGCATTCACAGCTTTGTCTGTGTTTGTGTGAGTTTGTTCGATGGAGCGATCCCTGCACCGCATGTTGTTACTGAGATGAAGGAGGCGACGTGCATCGCTTTAGATTGTAGATGGTGCGGCTCCAGCTGGGAGACTTTAAACAACAGAGCTGCCACAGGTGAACAGGGGCCACGTTCCCCATCAGCCTCTCTGCCAGATATGGAATTAAACAACGCCTATCTTATAATTCCACTCAGCCGAGCCCCCCTGAGACTCAGCTGTGCTTCACCCACCACATCCCCCCCCATCCCCATCTCATCATGCTGTAATGGAGGAGTTTGGCGGTGGTGGGCGTCCAGCCCCAGGCAGCGCTCGCACCCCAGATGAGAAATGGTCAGAAACGATCAGTGAGAAACAATACGCCAGGGGCTGAGCGTCGGAGATTGGCGGACAATAGTTTGAATGGCGTGGGAATCAATCAGCGACAAGACGAGCAATTTGTCTTCTGGACAGGAGCCAAATGAGGTGAATGAAAACGGTGGCGGAGACGATTTTTATTTTACTTTTAATGCGCTCAACTCCTCTGCCTAAGAGCACTTGAGAAGAACGAGGCGAGGAATGGAAATAGACGCAAGAGTTTTTAGACACTATTCAGAAGACCCCTGTTGTCATGGTGACTGTGGACAAAACTTCCCCCCCGAGATGAACGATATCTATAAATGAATTAATGGTTTTATTCATCGCCTATTGTCAGAGTTAATCACTGTCAGCCTTTTTTTAGAAAATGTCTCTGTGGAGTTTGAGATGTTCAATCACAAGAAAATACTGGATAAAAAGTCCAGAAGCACCAATGGTCGACCAGGAAACCTCCTGTCTGTGTTTACGTTAGAATTAAGTAAAGAAGTGGAAAACTATGATTGTGCTGCTCCATGTAAACAAATGTTTCCAATGGAACCGTTCAAACAATTTAAAACAAACTACAGATTGATTTACTCTCACTTCAGGAGAGTTCTGTGCCGCAGCCAAAGGTCAATGTGTGGATCTTTCTGCTCCTTCCTGTTCTACTCAGCAGAGCCGTCAGACAAATGAAATCTGCATTTCTCTAAATCACAGTTCAGCTTTACATCCCACTCTTCGCTCACGCTCAGCTGCTGCTGCTCAGGCTCGCACACGCTCCAGCTCCAGACCATACAGGCCGTGAATAAAGATGGACGACACTTCCTGCCACTGTCCACAAGCTTTAACATCCAGGTCCATCTTTACGTCTCATCCCATGGATCCAATAACTGTACTATTAGTGTCTGATGTTACCACACACCTGTACACACACACACACACACACACACACACACACACACACACACACACCTGTAAACTCCAGGCTCTATATTTCTAACCTTCCGTGAGTCACGTGTGTCCAGGTGAGGCAGGTCACCTGAAACTCAGTCCAGCTCCAGTCCTGGGGTAAAAACTCTGAACCTGCGGAGTGACTCCTCTGAGAAGTTGTGGAGTGGTATCAGACCTCCAGGAAGACCTGAGCTGTGGACAGTGTCCCCGCAGGGGAGGGCGGCTCTTACCTCGGACGCACAGCAGGGACATCTCGGCCGGTTTGTGTGCAACAGGAGCGGAGGAGCCTTCAGGGACTTTCAGCCCAGGAGCCTGTTGCACCGCAGTTCTTCTCTCATTCATTCATTCGTCCAGACTCCCGCTGCTCCTTCACTTTGGAGGAGGAGCAGGTGGACACTCCGGCCTGCCCCTGTGATGACTGTCTCTGATGACTGTCCCCACCGCCTGAGAACCAGGGACTGATGGAACCTCCGGTAAACCGGGGCGGCTCTCGTGCTGCGTTCAAAGACCAGCGTAAAGCTGGGAATTAGGAACGTCCATTAGCTGAAGCCTAGAAAAAAGGCACCTGCTTGGTGTTAGGGTAAAAAAACAGGGACAGACTAAGGTTATATTGGATTAAATCGAAGACAGATAAAATATTTCAATAACACTGAACAATAACAAAAGCAAGGTTTATTCTTAAATTTAAAATCACAGCCTCAAAGGAAATCGTGTGAGAACATTCAAAATTAAAGGAAGAAAATAAAAGAATGCATCATTTAAAAATGAAGGCGAAAGATAAATACACATTATATCATGTATCATTCCATTAGACAACTCATCTGCACATTCTGTCAAGACAGACGTGCTTGTGTTTAATTGGCTTTATTGTTCAAATGTTATTTATTCTCAATATGCATGGTTTCAAAATATGCTATGATTTTCTTGAAGGAGGTTTAACCAGTTTCCCCAGTCTCAGCCAGAGGTGAGCAGGGCCTCAGCTACCAGGCCCGTCCCAGCCGCATGTTATGAAACCATGTTGTTTTAAATGCAGCACTATGTTAGCACTTAGCCTGATGGGTCACCCGAGGGTCCAGTCTTGTGATTTTCTGTCATTTTGATCTGCATCACTACCGAGCAGTTTGATTTGCTAAACATTAAATCCATTGACTGGGGTCACCGTGCTCAGCAGGTGGTCTGTCCGTTGGGGCTGTTTCTTGCTCTGTGGGAAACTTCAGTGATTATCTTAACCATTTAAAAACCCAGTAAAACCCAGTTGAAAAACGAAAGAACTGAATATTCCTTTATGTAATCACATTATTGAATGATGCTAAGTGCCAATGTTGCTCAGTATGTGCTGGATTTGTAAATCTCACGTCACTGTGTCTGTCCAAAGCTGGTTTCTACTGCCTCCCAAAGGCCAAAATCAGGAAGTGCAGTTTGAATGAGGCCTGTGGTGCAGCCTCACAGGACAGTGACCCATTAACTGTGCATGAAATATAAGAACATGTTTAATTCATCAAGGGTCATGACCTGAAACACCATTAGCCCCCGGACCTGGGAGGCGGTGGGTCATCAGTGAGGTCTTATAGCTTTTTCTGACTCTTTCAGAATAATTTTTACACTGGAATTCAAAAGTGGACAGAACTTGTGACATCACTTGGAAACTGTCTGGATGTGAATCATGATGTTCCTGTCTGCAGAGTAATAGTTCAGTGAGACTGTGACTGATGTCTTTAAAGGTGGAGTCCACTGCCCCCCAGTGGCAAATATTCCAACCGCTGCACCTCAGGCTCACCTGTCAGAGCAAATATCATTTCCATCATGTTCGAGTTAAATGGACGAATCTGATCGGCTCAGAAAAACAACGATGAAAAGCAAAACACGACATGCATGAATGGATTAGTTTCTGGATCTAGTATGTAGAAGTTTAGGAGCTTTTCCTTCCTTCTCAATAAGACGAGCCTAAATGTGATAAAATAACACAATATAATGTCATGTTAAATATTGTTTTAATTGTCATTTCTATTAGTTCTACTTGTAGCTGTAGTAATAGATGAATCAGCAGTGCCATTTTATTTGTATTATCCAGATGAGTGAAATGAAATACTGCTACTACTAAACTACTAATTATTGTAAATATGAATAGATATTAAAGATTAAGTAATACTTCATTACTATCATTTTCATCATTTCATCATTGTATTATTTATCACTGTTATATACAGATGTTAGGTAGTTATTATTATTATTATTATTGTTGTTGTTTTTACGATTATTGGTGTTGTTGGTGTTGTTATATTTGATGAGAGCGGTCGCGCCCTGGGTTGCATTGCTCGGTGCTCTGACACCGGACTCAGACTCAGTGACCTCAGGCTGACGTGTCGCTTGGGTCCAGCCCCTCATCTTCCTCCTCCTCCTGCTCCTCCTCCTCCTCATGCTGCGGTGTTCCGCCTGCTCCGTTATCACCTCCCGTGTCCAGGACTGTACCTGCAGCTCTGACATGTCTCTCCTCCTCCAGCGGACCTTCACCTGCCACAAGGTGAGAGCTGCATGTTTAATCTGTGCCTCCTCTTCATCAGAGATCACATCTGAGGAGGTTCGAGCCCGAGAAGAAAAAAACACCACGACGCCTCATCTCGGTTCGACGTGTGTTCATTGCGCTGCTTTGTCTCGTGTCGTCACTGTATCGGTGACATGTGTCACCGGTGATGTAATGTCCTCTGCTGTTGTGTCTTTGATGCGCTGTTTTATTCATCGATGGGGCACAAAGGCGGAGGAGAACATCAGTGATGTTCCCCGGCTCCTCTGCGGGGGGAACGCGCACTAACCCCGGGTGGACCCAGGCTTCAGGGCCGCTCATCCACAGGCACGGTGCCGCTAAACGATCAACCGGAGCCGGTCATCGTCCCATTAGCTGCGGCCTGTTCCACCCTCAATTCACCATATTGATCAGAGATGAGCGGAATCAGCTCCTCTGTCAAGTCACAGGATGTGAGGCAACACCACTCCCGTGTGACCTCTACAAAATAAGAGTTGGCTTTGACGTTGAGCGTGGACTGATTTTAAACCCCGAGTCCTTAAAAATAGCTTCCAAAAATGTGTCCTCCCTAAAATATATTTATGTGAATTTTTTGCTTTAAATGATAATAGTTAATGTTACTAATAAGAGTAATCAATCATCAGAATACATGAAGCACTCTCCTGTCAAATCACTTTATGACGGGAAGCTATAATTTATCATTATCGGTCTGATTCAGTCATTTATGTTGCGTGTTATCATTTTACTTAAGACGCCATCATCCACGTTGATGTCTGCCCCGTGCTTTTATTGTGAAGGGAGTCCGGCTGAACTTCCTGTTGTTGACTGGTTGTTTCATACTGGTTGGTGTCTCGAGCTCCATCACAACATGGTGGAGGTGCAGGTTCGTCCACAAACAGGCCTGCAGCGTTGAACCGTGAGTTCTACACTGACCCTGTGCTTTATAACTCTGCTTTAATATTGATGCCGTGATTTACTGTGTGGGCTCTCGGCAGTGTCCTTTGTATTCAGGGATAGTTCCTTTTTTCCGGTTCTTATCTAACTGCAACAGACATTCATATATTTTTGCAGACTGTCTGTCAGACAGACTGAACACTGGAGCTCTTCCTATGAGACGGCACCACTGAACGTCTTGTTGTTACATGGGATCCCAGAGGTTTTATCCGTCGTGGCAGTGACAGTGATACGTGAAACTTGTCAGTAGTATTTACAGGCGCACAGGTTTAAGATTTAACTGGATTTGTCTCTGGCACCGTTTTCTCTGACCCTGACCTCTGACCCTGACATTAATGCACAGGGACCGCACATTTCGGCATCATCGTCTGTTTGGAAATGTCGCCAGTCGTCTACAGAGGGTTTGCTTCTCTGTGTGAATTTAAAGCAACACAATAACATCAGACAAACAGTTGATATCCATCGTCACATGGGTGTTTTTTGTTTAATCCTGCTAACAAAGGCATTAACAAACACATTCACACAGGAGAAGATATTTCCCGTATCACATCACTTCATGTGGCATTGTATCATCTGTTGTAACATGAGGAGCTAATGGGAGCTGCTCAGTTTATATGAGCAGTGTCTGTCTGTCAGTTTGCATCAGTGTGTTTTGCACATGCTGATGTTTTCACTGTTACATGTTCTCCACTGATGGTTTGACCTGCGTCCCCAGCGGGGACGCATGGCCACCGAGCAAATCACCATAACAATCAGAGTTTCAAGCCTGGGCGTTGGGGTTGTGCACGTTTTTTGAGATTTGTGCCTGACTCACTGTGTCATGCGACATGTGTGCTGTCACTGTTCCGCTGCTCCTCCTGATCTTGGAATGTGTCTCTCTGTTATGTAATGGAGGGCCTGCCTGCGGAGGCCGGATGTGCATAGTTTCTCTGCTGCTGGTGTGTGTCTGTGTGTGTTTTGATTTGAGTTGTGACTTGAGTATCTCAGATTTGTACAAGCATGATTACAGATGTCACTTTAAGACTTTCATTGATTCTTTTCTTAGAATTATGTTTGAACGCAATTGTTTTGTCCTGATCTACTGATTCTGTCTGTCATAGGTTCTAGCCTCAGTGCACTGTTGAATTGAAATGTGCTCTGTCAAAACAATAAACTTTCAAGAAAAAGAGGACCAGCGTTCCGATGGTTCTCTTTACCGAGTCCGAGCTTCGACCAACTTGAGTCAGGTCGACAGCTCTTTGTGCAGCAGCACGTCTTTCTTCACTTTTTAGTCCGAGAAAGAAAAGCTGGGACCAGCAACACCAGTAAACAGGCCGTTCCAACCAGGCAGTTTTAGAACAAGCTCTGCTCTACTTCTGAGAACTGGCAACATCCTGACAAGCCTTTTTTCTGCGCTCTATTGTCGATGCTTTTCAAAACTCAAAAGCAAACTTGGAGCTTGGACCATTCCATTCCCACTGATGCTATAAATACCTCCCACCATGTGCCTTAAGGCCCCTTGAGTTACAACACCACAATGTCATGTCTGCTCTCTGAAATCCCTTCCTTTGCTTGCTGCGCCACATTTGCATCTAAAAGCCAAAGTCTTTGTGTGTGTGTTTGGATTCCTGAATTCTTTCGTCCACCAGCTTTTTGAAACGCTGATGATTGGGAGGAGTTGTGTTCAAGACGTGTGAGTCAGAATGTGTAAACTCTGGAAGTGTTGTTGAGGCACTGGGCGTCCCTCAGGGAACTGATCCAGGTCTTTTTGTGTTTCCAGTCACAGGTGCATCTTTAAATGCAACGCACAGCAGGACAATATTTATTTCACTGTCATTTAGGATGAGAAAAACATTACATCTGAATTTTTCAAATGCTTCAATCAAGTGTCAGAGTCCGACCTGAACCTCAAATATGATTTCAGAATCTTAGTAAAAAGCTTTCTTTATTTACTTGCTGCAAGAACAAAAACCAAACCCCTTCCCACCTCTCACTGAAAGGGTGGAATTGTCTATAACACCACAAGCATGATGACGATTATTTTACTTCCATGCAAAAGATAGAGTATTTGTTTCACTGCTCAAATGATCCTGAGTCACAGTGTCAGGACAAGGCCATAACCCTTTTTTCTAAAAGGGAAATAACGACGTGTTGAGACATCTGAGTCAAACACACAGACACATTTACCCTCCAGCTGGTCTCAGCAGCTCTGCTCCTTTCATGGCTCTGGATCGAAAGGCACCCAGACGACCGTGTCAGAGAGCTGCGAGTCTTTACAGCCAAGCAGGGAGAATGCTGCTCGGCCTCGCTCTGGATATTCAGCGTCTCACTGCCAGGACACCGTCAATACGCTGGGGACATTCCCTCTGCACTGGGAGGGAGGGTGAATACGCAACGGCCGGTGGCTCAGCTGCTGCAGGTCCACAGAGGCAACAACTCAAAGCAAGTTCAGCCTCCAATCGAGGACGTTTCTGTCTTTGTAGATTTGATTTTTTTTTTATTCAAACTTCGGACCTTGATCGTCACTGGCTCCTCATTGTCTCGCTGACTCCCAACTCCTCAGCCCAATGAAGAAATGAGTACACACAGGTGATTCTCTGATTCCAGTTTAACTTCAGCATATGTTCAGAAATCGTTTGAGGTGAAATCTGCCTGGGACTTGAAGGTTGGCTGGTTTAAAATGGTCCTCTGTTTCCTGTGTAAGAAGCACTCAGTAACCCTTGAGCAAGGCAGGTCATGTCTTTAGTGTTCTGACAAACACAGACGCATCAGGACGGGAGTTGCCCCATGGCCTCCTCTGTGAGGCTGCATGAACCCATCTGCAGTCGGCTCCTCGGCTGGATGTCTGTGCAGCAGTGGAGGGAGGGAGGGAGAAGTGAAGCAGACGTACTGCGCTGCAGTGCACACGGTGGATGGGAGCGAGGCAGGGAGAGAAAGGGACCAGGGATTTAGTGAAGCCGAGGGGGGGATGGGAGGGTGGATGTAGGATGGATGGAAAGATGGCAGCAAAGAAAGAGAGAGAGAGGAGAGGAGCGAGTAAGACGGCGTCAGCATGAGAAGCAAAAGGGTGGCATAGAGAAGGGAGTGTGAGCTGAAGAGAAATGAGACAAAGTTACGATGAGGTCATAAAGGCTAACGTGTGCTACGCCGCCGCCTCATGAGTCCCGGTGGAACTGAGCGATGTAGTATTCTAATCTCTCAGGACATGTAAACAAATACAATTCAGACAGAGTGCTGACCCGGCTCTGTGTGTGTGTATCTAATGGAGAACATGTCACACAGCCACATGCTGGGCGTTGCACCCGGCTGTTGTCCTCAAAATGGTGAAGGGGGAGGGAGGGAAGACGGACATGTAGGACACACAGACAAAGTGCGGTCAACAAATCCAGCCCCCGATAGTTCAGCATGTGAAGTGTCGTGATCGTCACTTAAAGGCGCCTCGAGCATCAGAGACAGAAATAGTCCAATGATGTGTTGATTTAGATCGTAATGCAGCTTGTGTGATAGTGTTAACATAAGCACATTAAGTTAAACCTCATTAATCCCGGTGAGGAAATGAATCCATGACTGTTGACCCGTCCTCACAGTTAATTTGGGTCAGCTCAAAACAAACAAACTGGATGTGAGGACCAAAGCACTGTAGCTCAACCTGTGCCATATTTAAAGTTCTCCAGTTTCTGTTCCCTGATATAATCTGATCTTTTTCAGTGGCTGCAGAACAGCTGTTTCCATGTTTGCAGGATCCACTGCATCATTTCTTTTCACAGTCTCCAGTATGTTCCCTCACTGCTGTGGACGAGGGTCAGCCCAAACTAAATACCTGTCAGAGGTGTGAGAGCACAGGTTGGCTGTTACGCAAGAGGCTGTAATCTTCATCTAGTTCAGCTATGGAGTCGGTCGAGGAGAGGGAACCGTCCCCAACCCTTTTGGGAAGCTGGGATCAAAGTCGGTTAAGATTCAGTTGTCCACAGAAGCCAACCGACAGTGTATGAAACGCAGCGTCAAGGTCGCTAGGGGCCGCCAATCAATAGTGTAATTTCACTAATGACTCACCATCGCTGTGGTAATTGCCTTCCATCGCTCCGTCCATTAGCTGCGCCGCTGATACTTCTGAGAAGGGCTGCGGTGACGTATTGATGCCAGTATGTTTGATACCGCACATCTAAAGAAGCAGATTTATT
Source organism: Pseudorhombus dupliciocellatus (assembly GCA_016785235.1). Classification (NCBI taxonomy): domain Eukaryota; kingdom Metazoa; phylum Chordata; class Actinopteri; order Pleuronectiformes; family Paralichthyidae; genus Pseudorhombus; species Pseudorhombus dupliciocellatus. The sequence goes on from JAFBJW010000032.1 coordinate 919,930, forward strand.
TGGACGATTGTTGTGTTGGACCAGACCCTTGAACTGTGGAGGGGGGAGAGGGAAATTATCAGCTTCTTATTTTGCTACGTCCATCGGTTCACAGCAGCAAATTCAGACTCTGTGATTTGCAGTTGAAAAGTTCTTGGCTGGAGTTGGTGGGAAATGTCCCCCTGTACCAGGACACAAGGCCATTCCCTGGATGTTTGCTGTTTTCTCCCTTTCCTATCTGTCTCCATGGTTTTGGACATTGTGTCTCCCTCGTTAGTTGATGACAAACGATGCTAACCGAGCTGTGAGACGCGATATGAGACACCTGGAAATCTGAAGACACATTCAAGATGGTTAAATGTTCAACATTCCTTGTTTTTGGCTCGTTCACTTTGAGTTGACACTGAAACAGGAGGCGATGAATGTGTGCAACAAACAAAAGCTCTTTCATGCGGGCACACACCCGCACACACACACACACAACCGGACTGCTTTACTTTGCCTTTCCTTCAGGAGACCAGAGGAAACAATCAGAGACTGGCAGATCCGAGGCTGCAAGAAAGAAACAGTTCATTGCTTTCACACTTAGAGAGGGGTGGAATCTTCAAATCAATCTTTTGAATGATTGTTTTTTTTTAATTTATGCTCTGATTAAAGGAGAGGAGCGAATTTTCTGTGAGCTATGAAGCATTTGTTTATCTGCAAACTAATCAACAATCTGCCGGTAACATTAACACTACATAAAATAAAGTTGCAATATTGTCTTCAATAAAAGAAGGTCCCACTGGGAGGGTGGACTTGGTCTGTTGTTGTAACTGTCGTCTCCTGTAGTTGTGTCGTCTGTCTCTTCCTTCGGGGGGGGCGCCACCCCCTTTCCGGGGCTCAGACTTATTCCTGGAAGCAGCAGTGATATAAGAGGAAGGATGTCCTTTGTTACAGCTTTCCATTTCCATTGCCCTGAGTGTTTCATAAATAGGTCAGTGTCCCTCCCTGCCACCACATACAGCACCTGACTGGGGGTTTTCTTCTCAGAAGCGTCGCCGCTAATCAACTCAGAAATATTCGACAGAGAAAATGATAAACAAACAGAGAAGGACCGAAACCCAAGTGAAAAGACAGAAGTGCATCGTCTTCATCCAATTCTGTCCCCTCACAGCTGTCGCCCTGGTTGCCATGGTTACCCCCTTTTTTTGTCTTGGCCGTATTTATTCTTCATCCTTCTCCTGTTTCCGCGTTCTCGGGACGTGTCTGACACACACTCCGTCTCCGCCTCCTCCCCCTCCTCCCCCTGGTTGGCTGGCCCTGTAGCGATGGTCTGTGATGGCGGGGAGGAGCTCAGCCCTCTTTGTTCTTGTTAACCCTCGCAGAGTTATCCGATGTGATGTAATCTGGTGATAACTCGCTGCTGTGGTTGTCTCAAAGGGACCAGGAGTGTGTGTGTGTGTGTGTGTGTGTTGTGATGTGACACAGCTGCTGATCTTTTTCATGACATTTCACCTGTGTCCTTCTCAAAGTATATTTTGCCTATGTTTTCGTATAGAAAGTGCAGTACTGGGACCTGTGACAGTAGAATGAGTCCATTCAACACATTTCTGTGTGAACACTGGACAGCCTGTGCACATTTGTCCAGTGTGTCACTCAGCAGTTACACAACACAGCAGCTGTGAAGGGTCCATGATAAATATCACTCTGAAAACTTTCTGACGGGCGTGGTTTCCCGGTCGACTGTGACGCATTTCTGACATCATCTTTCTGCTAAAATTTGGCCAAATGCAGAGGAAAGTCTCAGTGATGAAATTATAACAGACTGAATTTTACATCGTACCTTTCTGGACATATCGAGCGCTAACCCTCCATTTCTAACAAGGCAGAGTTGCACCTGTCTATTAAAGGGGATTTCAGAAACTTCTCTGATTAGTTCATATCAGCAGGTCGGGGCCGTCCTCTTATCACAGCCATGTGTTTTTGTCCAAACACTCAGACAGCTGGTGCTGTCCTGCGTTAATGTCTGAACTCACGTCACCCCCCCCCCTCCCTTGCCTGCCGGAGCGCTGCAGCTAATCTCTTAAACCCATTCCAGTTCCCCCCCCCCCCCCCCCCCTTGCCTGCCGGAGCGCTGCAGCTAATCTCTTAAACCCATTCCAGTTCCCCTCGTCTCATTGACTCTGTCCACATCACGACCTTCAGCTAATCTGATCCATGTCACTTTCCATTGATGGTAACGTCACACGCCCAAAACTGTCATCCTGGTGCCGTTTAATGTGTTTATATAGAATACTGAACAAACGTTGGAGGGATAGGAAGTACTTAAATGACAGAAACCATCCAGTAACAACATTGTATTCAACTTGTATTAAGATTTATTTTAGTTTTGTCCATGTCCCGCTGAATAACATGGAGGTTCAGCAGGATTGTTGTCCATGTTTCTATACAGCAGGTGGAGCTCTCGTTATTTATTTATTTATTTATTCTCTTCATGTCTACCGAATCCATCTCAATCTCAGAATGGGCCGGTGCTGATAGCTGTCCTCACAGCAGGGCATCCTGGGTAGCCAGCATTTCACCGTTCACAGCTACCAGATTAAAAGGTTGAGCACCACTTGGATGGAAGTGAAGCTGAAGCCTCCCTGACAGCAGATACCTTTCTAGTCTGTTTAAAAAGGTCACTTGTGGAGATTGGCATCTCAGTTATTATCCTGGCAGAGAGTAAACCTCTCACCACGCCAGCGTTCAGCAGCAGACCTTCCTCGGCCCCTCCGCCCTCCTCTCTTCTCCCGATGTCGAAGAAAAAAACTACGCTCGCTGTGCTCCTTATTATAACTGTAAAGGTCTCATCTGCATTTGTATTAGCCCTTACTCCCCACCTGAATCTATACTTGTACACCTCTCTATTATCCACACTATTGTCACCGCTTGGCTTCCTGCTCGTTTTTAAATCCCTAAATCAGTCTGTCCTTTCTTTCATTTGATTTATTAAAAAAAAAAAAATCCTCTCTCACTTTTCCCTCTTCTCCAGACACAGCCACTGAGAACCAAGATTTAATATCAGGTTTCACTTTGAATTGACCTATTGTCTCTGGGATTATGAGTTAAAGGAGGTGAAATTTAGGGATTACCCTTAAATCTGAGTTAAGCGCTCGTCAAGTCCAGGTCAGGAGAACAGAAGGTTGAAAGTAACCTGTTCTATTCCTGCCGATGACACTCTTATTAGAGAAATTAAAAGATGCTGTCATGGTGGATGAACTTTTATAATCTTTAGTCTGACTTAAAACTTTAAGAGCACAACAAAGTGGCTGTTAAAGGAGAGAGAGGATAACTGTTTTAATTTTAGCTTGTGGCAGATGATGGTAAAGGAAACGGCTGCTCAGTGTGTGTGTGTAATGTTGGTTGTTATTTGCGAATGACGATGAGATCATTGACGCCTTTGAGAGTCAGCTGCTGTGTGTGTGTGTGTGTGTGTCACCCTCCTCAGTGTAAAGATCCAATAATTATAGTTCTGTAACTGGAGCTGTTCTGATCCATAAATAATAAACACTCATGTGTGAGTAACTGCCCCCTGGTGGTCGCATGTGAGAGACAGGTTATTAATTTTTTGGAGGTATTTTTATTCTCTGACATGAAACAGGGAGGAGACAGTGGAGGAATGACACGACCCAATCAGGGCACCAGCTGCTCCAGGTGTTTGAGCTACACCCAAACCACTGAGCCCATTTCTTTTTTTAGTAGACAGCTCTGGTCTGGTGACACGCTTGAGTTATGGTTCATGATCCAGTGGTTTTTGTGGCTTGACCTACGCTGGGAACTGAAAGTCAGGACATTCAGGCTTGTGTGTGTGTGAGTGGTCTCCAGGTGCGGATTGGCGTTCCGTTTACTGAGACTTTGAATTGTCCGTGGGAGTAAATGTGAGCGCTAATGTTTTCTGCTGCGGTGTTTCATTGGCAACCTGTCCAGGGTGTGCCCCTTGTCCCGCCCAGCGCTGATGGAGTACCACTTTAAATAGTTAATGTTGTATGGTTCCTTTGCTTATTTCAGACTCATTGAAGCTTCTCGTGTATTATTATAATTAGCAAACACAGAAGGAGTGAATTATGGGAAAAACTTAATGGTTCCTCTCTGTCTCTTCCTGTTTTCCAGATGTACCACTCTGATCATGGTGTTGACTTCCCCGACCTCACTTTCCACAGCCCTGGCAGAGCTGTAGAGCTGGGCCCAGCAAACTGAGTGTGAACGCAACCATCAACACATCACACATCTGACCTTTCCCACACCCTCCTTCCCCCGTCAGCTGCTGCAGCTCCACTCCCTCCCTTCCTCCTCAGTGATGGACAGCCCTCCTAAACTGTCTGGCGAGACCCTGATTGTGCATCACATTCCCCTGGTGCACTGTCAGGTGTCGGGGGGGCGGCAGGGTGGCTGCGGGAGCGCCCTCAAGAGGAGCAACCCGTTCAGCCTGCCAGAGAACCTGGGCCTGAGTCGCACAACTTCCCTCCCCGAGAGAGACGTCCTCCAGAGGGAGGCCCTGCTCTACAGCAGCCTGATCCAGACCTCCAGCGGCTCCTGGGCCTCCCACAACAGAGGAAGAGAGAGGAAGGGTGGCGGGAGAGGAGGCAGCATGGCCAGTGATGATTCATCATTTACTTCCAGCAATTCAGAGGACCAGCTGATCACAGCTCACACTCTGCCAAGGGCCAAAGCGAGGAACAGGAATCCACTGCGTCATAATCCCTTCCTGCTGAATACGGAAAACTACAACGATGAAGAGGAGGATGATGGCGACAACCTCAGCGGGTACCTTGAGGACTCGTCCTTCCACCTCCATAGTGACACTAACTCTGCTCTCGACGATGGGATGGCATCTTTCCATCTGCACGACCTCGGCTTTGCCGCTGAGCCGTTTCTCCTGCACAGCTCGGTGGGAGGAAGCCGCCGGGAGTCCCTGAGGGGCGTCGCTTCAAACCTGTCCAACCACCTGGAAGACCTGAACATCTTAGGTCTGGACAGCCAGAGACGCCACGGGAGCAGTGGCTCCAACATGTCCATGGATTGCGGGGAGCAGGACTGGGGCGATGATGACGATGAAGAAGATGAAGATCACCCCATGCGCTGTGGCCGAAGCAGTAAGACGGGCTCGTACTCTTCCAGCTCCTCCATCCAACACTGCTCCTGCTGCGCGTTATCTCAGAACTACCCTCAACACTTCCCGGAAACCTTCTCAGAGCCATTCTCGGCGTGTCAGCAAGGCTACGGCAGCGACTCGTCCTGCAACAGCTCCGACGGCGTACTCGTCAACTTCAGTGCCATTTACAACAAGATGAATAACGGCATACCGGAGAAGCCGCCGTCCTCCGGACACACCAACCTCAACAGCTCCACTGACCACTCCTGCACCTCGTCTGTTTCTGACCCACCGGGAAACCAGCGGGACTCCAATGGAGGGGCTTTCTATTTAGACCTCCACAGCTCCCCGACCGAACTCCCCCAGCCTCTGCAGCAGCCCTCTTGTCTGGGCAGTACCTTACCCGTCATCCGCGAGCCTCACCTGTCCACCTCCTCCACCTGCTCCTGCTCTGTGGAGCACCAGGGGGCTCTTGACCTGGACGCCAACTGCAACTCTTACCACCCGCCGCATTCTGGCTCGTCCGGAGACCTCGCATCGTGCCTGCAGAGCCAGGCCCGTCTGGTTGTCGCCACCCAGAACTACTACAAGCTGGTCACCTGTGACCTTTCGTCGCAGTCCTCGCCGAGTCCCGCGGGCTCGTCGGTCAACAGCTGCTCCGATGAGCACAGCAAAGGAAGCCCCACCCCGACTCAGCCCAACGAGTACTTCCTGTTCAGGCAGCAAGCCAATGAGGAGGGCGTGGAGGAGGAGGACGAAGACAGAGGGTCGTCTAAGGTGAGGGGAGAATCCTGCCGGACAGTTTGGAAACAGACACAATACGTCCACACACACAGGTCCACCGTTAAAAGGCGAATATACGACCAAGCCATTCATTCTGTATAGGGATGCATGATATAAAAAATTGGGCCGGTACTGATATCTGATATTAATACTGCTGTAAAATCATGCAAACTGACATTTTTTTCCTCTTCAGTTTAAAATCCCACTTAGGGCGACTGAGGGCTCTGACTAGTTCGATCTTAGTGCTTAGTTGGTTCTAATCCCGTTCTTCCCAAGAACTAGTTTGGTTTTCCATCGACACAGAGCCGAGTTGGAGTGACGTCGTTGTGTCACCGTAAAGTGTCAGTACGTCACTACATCAGAGATCTCTGTTTAACTTTTAGAGTTTATTCAGGAGTTGCTCGACACTCCACACGTATCCCGCTGCAGCTGGAGCTTTTCATGGGCCGGTTCGGTGCGCGGGGCTTGGCCCGTTTGTTCACCCGGTATTTCTCCAGCCAACCACAGCACCAAGAAGCACCAAGAAGCACCAGATCTCCTCCTCCAACTGCTGCTGCTTCAGTTTCCCCTCATTTCATGTTTACAATTTAATGAGAAACTCCGACAACAGGCGATTCGCTCAGCAGCTGTTTACAACAGCGTCACGATTTTCACCCTCCCGCCCCCTCCCTCTCCCAACCATAGACTGTATATGACACTCGTGACACTCCTGACACTATTGGCTCAGTTTTACACATCGGGCCGAAAATGAACAATATCAGCCGATAGCGATGTTAATGCTGACATATCGTGCATCCCTAATTCTGTACATAACGTGCACTATTTGAAGACCACAGATCATCAGCAGGTATATGCTCATGGATTTTGGGCAGTTTACCCATTTCCCAGTTCCACTAGATTTATCCAAAAAGAAAATCAGCAGGTAAGCAAAGGAAGAAACAAATCAAAATACCCAGCAGGAACAAACCAGAGTGATTCTCTAACTTCTTCGAGGAAAGAAGTAAAACAAAAAATAACATACAGAATGAATTGGAAAAGGTCCGATGACAGTGGCATCGCTCTGACCTAAAATAACTGACTGGGGTCAGCTGCTGTCACCGTCTCTGAGGATTACCTCTGCTCTGACTTTGTGCTGCAGGGTTTTAACATCGGTCTGTGACGCAGGGTCAAAGAAAGTTTAGTCCTTCAGTTTGATCTTTAACAGATTTAAAAAGACTCTGACCTGTTTCATCTGTCGTAGAACGCCTGTTTCATTCTTTCTGTTCTTCTCCTGCCGTTATTCAGGAAGATGATAATGCTGCTGCTGACAATGACGATGATGACGACGATGAGGCGGAGGAGGAGGAGAAGAAGAGTCCCCAGTCGACTCCTGGGGCTGAAGCCGCTCCCGCTGTGATTAAGGGTCAGGTGTATGTTAACACCTCCCCACCTGTGGGTGGCCGTGGCCTTTATGGAGGCGGAGCCTCTTCAGGAAATCGCCCCCGTTCTCGCAGCTACGACCGCAACCTGGACAAGTCTCCGTCTCCTCGCCTCGGTTCCCTGGAGCGCATGTTGAGCTGCCCTGTCCGTCTCAGTGAGGGCGCTGCCCTGACCCCGCCTCCACCGCCACGGGTCACCTCTTTCGCAGAGATCGCCAGAAGCAAAAGAAGAAACGGCGGTACGGGGGGGTCGCCGTCCATGAAGGCGGCCACGGACCCTTTCTCCTCCACTTACTCCACCCACTCGCACTCCTCGGTGGACTTCTCTCCAATCCTGGAGCAGCGGGCGGAGACTGACAGTCAGAGCCTGTCTCCTGCGCCGTTCACCAGATGTTACAGCCACGGCAGCATAGAGCGCCACCTGGAGGGCGCCAGGGAGACGCGGGCCAAGACTGAAGGTATCACCACCCCTCCACATGTTCCTCAGTGATTTTAATCTTGATTTGAAAATAACTGGTGAGCTTTAAACTTTGAGCTGTGAGTTCAGCTTCATCATCTTCTGCCTCACTCACTAATTAGTCAATTTTAAATTGACCTCCTGTCTTCATTAAACATTCAATTAACCAGATGATCATTCACTGAGAAGGTTGAGAAGCTGTTGTTCAATGTGGTTTTGTTTATGTTTGTGTTCCCACTGTCGCTGTTTGTGACCCAGTGGATCTCCCGTGTGTGTGTGTGTGTGTGTGTCCTCAGCTCCAGACGCACTGAAAGGTTGAAGTGGGCCATATATGTTCTGAATAACAATCAGCTCTAGAGCGAGGAGATCAGCCTCCCTGCTGAGGTCTACATCAGCATGCTGAGCTGTGTGTGTGTGTGTGTGTGTGTGTGTGTGTGTTTGCTTGTAGATCCAATGGAAGGTCAGGGAAAGCTAGAGAAACTTGTTGCTGCCGGCTGAATAATTGACGCTGCAGCTGTTTGTCCAACAATTCGTTGCATTGTTGAAAAGCTGCTAACTGTGTTTGCAATTGATAGATGACGTGACTCTGAGTCGATGACGTTTCAGAAGAAGAAGCTCTTTGTAATAAACATTTATTGACGTAAAACCAAATGCTTGCCGATGATAACGTCACGCTACCACCCCTTTAATGTTTTTGGTTAATCTCAGTGCACAAGTCAAAGAAGTATATAAAATATTGTAATTGTTTTTAGACAATATAAATGAGTTAGGTTAGAAGACTAACAGTATCCGGGGGTCGCCTGTAAAACAAGGCGTGTCTGAAACGATGCTCCTCACTGTGTCTCCACACTGACGGTTAAGTGTTTTAATCAGAGGCTGCATCTCACAGTCAATATATTATTCATCAGACTTCAGTCAGCTGCTCACAGGCCTCTTTAGAAGCCTCGGGGAGGCAGCTCCCTCACTAATGATGCCGACATGATGCTGTGCAAAGGAGAGGGCTGCAACTGCCTGATGGAGCGGAGGAGAGGGAGCGAGCGAGCGAGCGAGAGTGAGAGAGCGAAAGTGGGATGACAGAGCAAATAGAGGAGAGAGATGGAGCGCTTCTTTTCTCCATCTCCAGGGAGCTGGAGCCTGGTGTGTGTGTGTGTGTGTGTGTGTGGGCACTCCCTCTGTCATGCTGCTACAGCGCCTCCTGTGGCCAAAAGGCAGCACAGCACCCAGCTCAGGTGACATTGGTGGGTGGGCTTCAGGGCGACAAACAGTTTGCGCAACACTGCTGATGTCACTCACTCACTCACTCACACACACACACACACACGCACACACACACACACGCTGGTAGAAAACAGAATCAGGCCTCTATCTCCTCGCTGGTGTCTCCTGACTGCAGAAGCCTCCAGGTAAAAAATTGTGTCTTCTGTGTTTTTGGCGAACATGTGTGTCTGTGTGTGTGCACGCACGTGGTGGACAGGTCGGAGTTGGTGGAGGGTGATAACAGCCCAGTGAACCATGACTGGGCAGTTTTCTGCTCGTCTGTATTTCAGGATTTGTTAGTTCCATCTACAGGGCATGAATGTGACAGGTTGCAGCTTCTGACATTAAATCTCTGTGATTCAAACATATCAGTCATTTTTTCTCAGCTTTAAAAAGACTCAGACTGATCTGCCTCCTTATTGGTTGATTCTGAGGTTTTTTTCATTTTACATTTGAAAAATCGAACCTAACCTTTTCTCTCCCTGTGACTCCTCCCTCTTCCCCCTGCCTCCGCCCCTGCGCTCCTCCAGGTGGCCTCTCCAGCTCCTCCGACAGTCAGCCGGCGGTGGTCCGCTACAGCCGGGACCAGCGGCCCACCACCCTCCCCATCCAGCCGTTCACCTTCCACCACCAGTTTCCTTCCAAGCCCCCGCAGCCCAAGCCACTGCTGCCCCTGCTCACAGGTTACGTCTCAGGGATGCAGGCCCGCTCCGGTTCTGGTGGTCCGGGAGGTGAGGACGGCGAGGATGCAGCTGACAATGTGCACAGTTTCCAGGGGGCTCTTGCTGGGGAAGCCCCTCCCCCTGGATCAGTTCGCCCCTCTCCTCTCGGGAGTTACTCCCCGGTTCGTCTCCAGGGGGCGCCCAGCTCTGGGACCTGCTCCACCTGCAGCCCTCAGCCGCCTCACAGCGCCTCCTGCCCGCTGTCGGCCGGCTTCAGCCCCCTGCGCTCCCCGCCCACAGCGAAACAGGGAGGGGGTTCGACGCCGTTACCCTCCACCCCTCCGCCTCCGTCGTTGGGCGTGAAGCGAGGGGCGGTGCCACCGACACTGCCGGCGGTTCAGGGACAGTGTTTCCACCATGGAGCTCTGACGAGTCTACAGGCGCTGCATAGCGACACGCTGAGTCCGCTTGGATGTCTGGACTCTGGGAAACACGGGGAGGGAGGCAAAGCTCCTGGAGCCAGGGCACAAAATGGTATGTTCCAGAATCTCTAATTATAATTCATGTAAGAGTGAAAGCTCAAAGAATCAAAAGGGTCTAAATGGTGACAGATGATATTCCAGTTCCAGTTTGACATTCAGCTTTTTAAAAAAATTCCACACAGTGAAAAATATCAGAGTCCCTGAGAGAAGAGGGAAAACATCTGGAAACGTCTCGGTGAGGGGGACGGTTCCAGATCAGGTTTCTGAAATGTGAAATTGGAGGGACACAAATGTCTCTGGATGAGGAAGAGGAGCTGTACTCGTAGAAAGACGAGGATATTCCAGATGTTTTGGTGATGAGGGCCAACGCCAGCGTGGATGAGATGTAAACAACAACACAAATCTTTCCGCCTCCGGCTGCTCTACAGGCTCCACCCCTCGCTGAATGTTCAGTGGGACAGTCTGCTGCTGCTCCACGGGACAGGCGAACTCCCCTTTTCGCTCAGCTCTGAGTCCGTGGTCGTCTGCCCTGTTCTTGTCTTCACGACTTTACATTTGATCTTGGTTGGGGCTTTTTTAACGTCTGAGGTTTTTATTTAACGTCAGAGATATGAATGAAAGGTCCTTTGAAGAATCTCTTATCTTTCTCTTTTTCTTTCTCCTCCCTCCCTTCATGCATGGACTTCTGTATTCTTCACCTTTTCCTCCTCTTCCTCCTTTCACCCCAAACATCCGTCCGTCACCTCAACAAACCACCCCCCCCCCGGCAGCTCACCACCTCTCTCCTCAAGCCCTCAAGTGGAGGGAGTACCGCCGTCGGAACCCGCTCGGGGTGGAGAGGGTCTCTGGCGTGGGATCGGGGGTCCTGTCCAGCAACACTGAGACCCCGAGGGGCGGGGGGGTGCGGCCCGCCAGGCGCAACGTGTTCGATTTCCCAGCAGCGCCCTCTGGCCCCATGTTGGGACGGACTAATGGTGCTAATTGTCTTATTGTCAGAGTTAAGAGTTTAGAGGTTTATTAAATTGTTTTTTTCTCCTCGTCACATGTTCAGATCCTGAAACTGCTGCTTGTGCTTCACGGCGTGTGTCTAACTCTGTGTGTGTGTGTGTGTGTGTGTGTGTGTGTGTGTGTGTGTGTGTGTGCGTGTCCCTGTAGCCGGCCAGTCAGCCAAGCTGCAGCAGAGCTACAGCGATTTCCTGCCGGACTATTTCTCCATGGCGGAGAAGCCGCCAGAAGAGTTCTGCCTCTCCCCTGACGCCTCCTCTTCATCGTCCTCCTGCTCCTCCTCACAGTCCCAGATCTCTGTGGACCTGACGCAGAAGAGAGGTGAGGCCCTGATGCTGGAGGAGGTCATAAAAACTGGTTTTATATATGAAGCGTGGGGATTTGATTGAAGGATGCGTTCACAACTTACTCCTGATTGGCCAAACTCAAGCCTTCAGTTGAGTTGGATGGACAAGTTTAAATAATTAACAAATTAAATAAAAGCAGTCCATGATTAAAGTATTACTAAATTAACTGATTTCCGTTTTTCTCTCTCTCTCTGTCAGTTTTGGTGAAAACCGTGAACACAGCCGTGGATCTGATCGTGGCTCATTTCGGCACCAGCCGAGATCCAGACGTGAAGGTGAAGGTTCATCAGTGGCTCATTAATGTAAAAGAAATAGAATCAGTCATTAAGCCCGGCAGGTGAAGTGCAGTAAGCTCACAGACAGGTGGCGCCAGAACTCCAGAGTGTTTGTCGTTGTCAGGCGTAAACTTTCAAATGGATTTGATTCAGATTCAGAGAAGAGCAGTCGCCACAGAATCAGGGACTGATATTATTTAAGTTACATTTCTTTCTTTATTTAGTCTAAACACAAAGTTCTATATCTTCACGCTCTGCTCTCCCCCGTGTCCCCTGACGTCTCTCGTCCAGGCCAAGCTGGGGAACAGCTGGGTGAGCCCCAACGTGGGTCACCTCATCCTGAAGTACCTGTGCCCGGCCCTGCACGACGTGCTGCAGGACGGCCTGAAGGCCCACGTGCTGGACCTGATCATCGGGCAGCGGCGCTGTCAGCCCTGGAGCCTGGTGGAGGCCTCCACCCAGCTGGGTGAGGAGCAGCACCATACGGAAATCTAAAGACCCTCATTCTCATCATGAACCATCTCATGACTCACTTTGTCAGCTACACAGAGCTTTTGCAAACGCGTGTCTCTCAGGGGCTCTGTGTAAAAATACATTTTTAAAATGTAGAAGACACAGAGGACGACGAGTACACACCCAGCATCCCTTCAAAATATCTTTTGAAAAAAGACATTTTCTAGTTTGGAAATACTCTAGAGAACAAGCGGCCGGTTGTTGGCTGAGTCAGTGTCTCTGTTTGTCTCCGTCAGGCCCGTCCACTCGTGTCCTCCACAGCTTGTTCTCGAAGGTGAGCCAGTTCTCGGAGTTCACCAGCCACAGGATGAGGATGAACGCCTTCATCTTCGGTCTGCTCAAGTGAGTCTCCGTCAACACAGACAAAGACTGAACCTTCTTCTTCAGGGATTTTCAGTTCATGTGGTTTTTTATTTCAGCCTGAAGTCTCTGGAGTTCTGGTTCAGTCACCTCTACACACATGAAGGTGAGAGAACGCGTGCATTGTTTGTTCTCCTCAAACGACTCTTCGATCTTAAAGTGGCCTCTGTTTTCCTTCCCCAGATATCGTCGCAGCGCACTACAACCCGTGGGGTTTCCTTCCCCTGTCTCAGGGCGCCTGCCAGCCTCTGTTCGAGGAGCTCCTCCTCCTGCTGCAGCCCCTGTCGCTGCTCCCCTTCGACCTGGACCTCCTGTTCGAGCCGCACCTCCTCCAAAAGGGCCAGGAGCACCTGCGGCGCAAGGAGCAGCTGTGCTCTGCGGGCCAGAGCTGCGAGCGGTCGGCCCGCTCCACCTTCCAGCTCATGCGGGGGTGGAGCACCACCGTGAGCGAAATGGTCAGAGACTCGAGCGGCGAGGTGAAAAAGGAGAGGGCGGGGCTGAGGCGGGAGGGAACGTGGCCGAGGATGGAGGGAGCCAGGTCAAGGAGGGAGGGGTGGGGGGGCAAATCAAGTGTGAGGAAGGAGGGGGACGCCACGGACGGCACCACAGCCGGACCTGATAGCAGACAGACGACGATGGAGGTAGGGTTCGCCAATCTTTGGAAGGACAGGGGGACGAGCGAAGAGAGGGTGAAAGGTGTGGGGCAGGAGAGCCAGGGAGAGGGGGAGGATGGACACGAGAAGGACAGGAAGAGGAGGAGAGAGAGGGATCCAGCCGACGAAGGGCGTCAGTGGCAGGACAGACAGGCCGGGTGGTGGTACCAGCTCATGCAGTCCTCCCAGGTCTACATCGACCAGTCCACGGAGAAGACCAAGTTTGTGAAGAGCGAGAAGAGGAAGAGGTCATCGGAGAGACGCCAGGGACGGCTGCCGCCCACCAGAGAGGGCGTGGTGGTGGGGGCGGAGTCAAGCCAGGAGGGGGAGGGCTGCAGAGGCAGGAAGAGCAGCAGCAGCTCCAGCGAGGAGCCGGCTGGGCCGCGGGGTCGACCCTCGTGGATGGGCAGCCCCCCAGAGTCTGTTCTCAACCAGGAGAAAGACACCAAAGCCCTGGAGGTCATGGGCCCCGGGGCCCCGGCTGCAGCCCAGGAGGAGAGCCCCTCCCAGGGACAGAGTTTGCGTTGGGGCCGGCTCTTTGGAGCGAGTCTTGGGTCTCCATCCAGAGCGGAGGCAGCTGAGCAGAGGGCGAGAAGTCAGAGGACCCGGTGGGTAAAGACGCGCTCACACGTCGTCCACTGCGAGTTAGTGGAGTCTTTGGGATAAAAAAAAAAACTCATTAGACTCATCTTTAAACCTCTAACTCTCTGGTTTACGCTCTCTCCTCCCAGACCCCCGTCAGGTTGGCTCGGCCTGGACAGGTCCGTCCTCGACCTCGTGGCTCAGACGATCGGAGCAGGAGGCAAGAGGGCGGAGCCTCCGACGACTCCCACTCTCACCGAGGACACGCACAGCGCACCGACGCCGACCCCCCCGCCTGAAGCCCCGCGGCAGCCTCTGTGGTGAGAGACGTGATTAATATTTCTTCATCAACACCATATTTTTTTATTTTTTACAGTATTCAAGTATACAAGTTTAGTGTTGGATTTAAATTGTGTGATGTTAACTTTCATTGGAGTCAGAATGTTTTTAACACATTTTTTCGTTCACTTCACATTTTCTTTGAATTATTATCCTCAATTATCATTGAGGATGAATTGAATATAAGGACTTTAGGTGTGTATCCTGTGTGGAGGATTTCAAAGTGTTTCAAAGTTTAAATGTAATCATTATTGTCTTCAGCGAAGTCCGAGCTCTGTGCCACCACATCGCCACTGAGCCGGGACAGCTGAGCTTCAACAAGGGCGACGTCCTGCGGGTCCTGAGCAAAGCCGACCCCGATTGGCTGCTGTGCTCCCAGGGCGCCACGCAGGGCTTGGTTCCCATCATCTATGTCACCCTGAACAGCGTGGACGACAGCCAGGACGCCGTCGCTCCAGAGCACTGCTGAGCTGGAGAAGGCCGGCGGCTCCAGACACATTCAAAGGGAAAATCAACAAATCCAGATATTGACTCTGTACAGACATACTCTAGGGGAGCATGCAGGATCAAACTCTACTTTCATCCGGGACAAGTACGCATGCACACATCCAAAAAAACAACCAAAAGACCCGACCAGAACCCTAACCCAAAGACCCTGGACGACGCAAACATCCTCCATCTTTACTCCCAGCTCAACCAGGAGGGTCCTCACTGTATGATATCCGCTCTGCACCACGCCTTCGCTGCACTTTGCCGTACCGTCTGCCCTTCACCTCGCTGTGCCGCGCCTACAACACTGGTTTCATGTCCCGCCGCTCACTTAGTGCCCACTGACGCGTTGGTTTCACGTAGACTCAGCGAACCTTTGCGCTCTTTTTCTTTTTTTACAGCGGTTTGACGTGAAAGCTGAAGATGTTCCCGCCTCTGCACATGTGTTTGATCCCGTTTCTAATTATCGTGACATCACAGGTTACCGCCTCTCCCCAGTGTTTGTCGCTCACAGCGGGGCTGAGAAAATGGCTGATGTGGTTGAGGTGCATTTGGATGTATCCCCTGAAACCTGCTTTGGTCTGATGGTTTGACTTCCATCGAACTGTGGAGATGAGGATGTTGTGGTTTTACTGGTTTTGAGCAGGGATTCACCCGAACTACTGAACAAATCCGTTTTCTTTCCTTAACGTTTAAACCTTTTTTTTTCACCAAGTTCCAGACGGTGTAAGCTAAAGTTGCTACTCCTGGAAAAGATAGTGAGGAATTAGTAACTGAAATTATGCAACAGACGAGCGTGCGCTGATGTGCACGTCTCTCTCCTGCACCTTGCACGCAGGGGCAGGGCGCGTTCAGACGGTTAGTGTTAATCACAAATCCACAGACACTGGCACAACTTGATTTCTTAACGACTTAATGGAGCCAAGAGGATTTCAGATGACGCATTCTGCCGAGCATGTGAGGACTGAGGTTCTGGTTTTTGAATGTGTTCCTCAAAATAATTTACTTTTGCATTTAGAAAAGAGGTCAGCGATCTGATTTCTGCCTTAAAGCCTGTGAGGGAAAAAACAGAGAAACTTCAAACCTTCGTCTTGACATAACAGTATATTTTATACATACATAGAAAGATAATAATAATAATAATAATAATACATCCAGCTTGATGTTTGGCCAGATTTCCTTCTGCTGATAATCTTCAGAGTATATGAAGAGAGAGAGAGAGAGAGCTGTATCCTAAGGTGATATTATTTAAACCCCAGCACGTTGGTGATTGCTTTCCTGTGCTAAGTGCATACACGGTGTAACATGTGGCCTTAGGTTCCTAGTGAGTGCACAGAAAAGTTTGAAATTAAGGGTTGTAGAGTGTAAGCGGATGCCCGGTCCGAACATGCGACACATTAAAAAACAGGTGGAATCAATGTACATTTATTAAATAAATGAATGCTTGTGTAGTTTTTGAAAAACTTACATCGGCTATGATTCTTCCATGGTTTTCTTTTTGTTTTCCTCTTGGTTGCATTACTGTACAGTTTTTATTTTTATGTATAATTTCTTTTTTTAACATTGAATTTCACCAAAATGATTTAATATTTACTTCCCACTGAAGTGTAAATATATTTAAGCTCTTCAGTGGTTAATTTCAGCCATAGACCTGTATGTGTAAATGTTATCCATGCATTTGTGTTTCATACAGAAGCGAGTATAAGCTTTAGTTTCAGTGCTAACAACCTGCAGACTGGGGGGGGTGGCGGTGTCGCCACGTGGGACAGAATGAAACCATCACATCGTAGTGACGACAGCAGAGAGACGAGGACTGATTGAGCAATCGCTTTGGCGCTGGGTGAGTGAAGCCGCGTGGTATCTCTCTGCCTCGCTGTGTAAATACCGTCAGTGGCACTGCTCTTCTCTCTGTGGCCAGGATATATGACGTGTACGACCTTATCAAACTACTGTGGATGTTCAATAACAAAGTGCTCACGTGATCACAGACCGGCTCCTGTGTCTTTTGTCCTCTACACAGGTCACAAAGATTGTAAATAAAACAAGAAGCTTATTTGAGGAGTGTCGTCAACAGAGAACAAGACGTCTTCAGGATTAACAGGAAACTCATTTTATTCTGAAAATGTTCAACAATCAGTCGACTCCATCCCAACAGACAGCAGCTGCCTGAGTACTTCACAGTTGGACGAGCCACACATTCACTCACGTTTCTTCCACAGTTTTCTCAAACAAAACATTTTCCAAGTGTTTCCACCCAAACAGATCAAATAAAGAAGCCATTTCTCTCAATTTAAAGATTCATGTGGCTCAGAGTCCTGAATTACCAACCCAATGCTGTGGTTGTGGCTGCAGAGGTCAGAGGTCAAGGGCACCCCTTCCTGGCCCAGCGCTTGTTCTGTGAAAAACACACATTGAATACATACTGCAGATGTAGGCCTGATTATTATTTATTTCACTGAACAATTGAGATTTGCGCTTCAGCTCGTCCCAGCAGCAGAGTCAGCGTACCTCGCGTTCCTTCTGGCACCGTCTTTTCATGTCCTTGACGTGGCTGATCACAGTTTGGACCCAGGGTTCATCAGCAGGCACACACAGGGCCCGGTGCCGTCTGGTCATCAGGCTGCAGTGACACCAGGTCATTAAGGTCAGGTTGAAGACCCCCCCCCCCCCCCCCCCACCACACCTCCCACCCAGTGATTCAGTCCTCTCTCTGCAGACTGAACTCACATGGTGGCGTTGATGGAGCAGCCCTGTCCTGCAACCTGGTGACCGTAGTCCACGATCTTCCATTTACTGATGGTCTGGATGCTGACGCTCAGGCAGCAGTCCATGGGGATCTGAGCGAATGTCCCTGAGCGACAGAGGAGAGGACGTTAGTTTGTCTTGGAGCGGCATTCATCCCACGGAGTCAGTGCCCCACCACAACAACATCCGCCTGATAATGATAATGATTTATTAGTGTGGACAAAAATCAGATTTACTTTACTTTAAATTTAACTCTGAGTGAAAGTTAGGAGCCAGCTGCGGTGCCGGCTGGACCTGTATTTGGATAAATGACATCCTGTCATCTCTATAAACTCTTAATTTCCTCTATGTCACGCCTCGTTTCACCGCCCCGGAGAGATGCGAAGATAAAGGCGTCAGTGTGTAGCAATAAAAACCAAGTGAGGCTCACCCGAGCTGCAGCAGGCGATGACGAAGATAAAGGAGTAGAGGGCGAGTCTGGCAGCAACCCACGGAGCCATGTCTGGACGCTGAGCGGACGGCGAGCTGGTGAAGTGTCTCTCAGTCTCAGGAGGAGCAGCCAGCTTGGATGCTGCTGTGTCCCTGTTTATATACAGTTCATTTAGTTTCACTTCTATATCACTGGCCCCTCCTCTGACGACGCCCACTCTTTATTTATTTATTTTTTTATCAGGTCTCAGTTCCCGGCTCTGTTGCCTGAGTGGCCGAGCCTGTTTGACAAGGGCCGCTCTGAGGTAACAGAAACCCGTGAACACTCTAATCTCTGAACACACAGCCCTCCAATTAACATCAGTCAGTCTTTTTGCTGTATGTAGGCCAGGAATGAGCTGCTCTGTCCCCGTCAGTTCTCAGCTTGTGGTCAAGTGCAACACTTGGCAGAGCAGGGGCGAAGGTGAGATGTTGGACGGTGTCGGGGCGAGAGGGTCAACTCTGGAACCCTCTGTGAAGTGGCTCCATCAAAAGCCATGCAGTCCACGTCTTCGTCTGTCCTCTGCGGTGGCGTCCAGATTCCCAGGTGTGAGGTGGAGTGAGGTGCAGCCTGAAAGCGTGCACGTTGGCAGTGAGTCAGCCTGAAGATAAGAGGAATCGGATTCCGAGATAAAGGTAAAAATAAGATAAAGACCCTGGAGGCGTCATGGGGAACTTGTTGGTGACGGCTGCTTCTCATAAACCTGTGTCAGAAATGAGACAAAACAAAACAGAGGGACAGGAGTTTTTGGATTATTCCCCCACTTCCTGCGTAGATGAATTCTCATTGGAAAGATGAGTAGAAAGTGATGAACGTCGTGGAAGTGATACCACAGCATTTGAGGCTATGGAGGAAGTGGACTCTTGTCAGTGTGAGAGGGTCTGACGCTGATGTGTGAGAATCTTTGATTTTACTCTTTGTGAATATTAATGTTTAGCAGCCACCGAGCGAGGAGCGTGCAGCCGGTGGATTTCTTGTAAATCGCTTTGGACGTTTGCCTCATTCAGCTGCTGTGTTTACGCTCCCGGATTTTCCCCGATGAAGCGTTTACAGGAAACCGAGCAGAAGTCAATGGACATAAAGTCTCGCCTGCAGAGGGAAAACGTGGCCAGAGTCCAGACCATAACTCTGATGCAAGTGTATTCATATTCAGCCGAGAGCTGGAACGAGGACAAGGTTACACAATCCAGAGTTGGGTTTCCAGAAGTAGAATATGTTCCTGTGCAAACATGTCCGACATCAGACACTTAATAGTTAAATATGTTTTTAAATCTGGGTGATAGGGCTTGAGGAAGAAGGAATTATAAGAGAGAAACATCATGAAATTAATAGATTAAAGAGAGAATAAAGAATAAAGTCTTATTTTTAGAGGAATAATTCATAATTTGATAAAGATAAAAAAAGATGAAACTTGTCAGACTTTAAGTCAGACTTGTTTTGCCCGGCAGCAAGCCAGTGATGTTTCGATGAAAGACGGCGACAAGACGTTAGAGAATGATATCAAACTTTATTGTAAAACAATCACACAAAGCAAAAATCATCACAGTATTTTATACAAGTTATTTACATTCTCAAACATCAGACGAACTGAAATGAGATTCACAGAGAAGTTGAACTGAAGTACAAATTCACTTTGAAATAAATGACCCAAGCTGCAGCAGGACAGAAAACCCAGGTCAAATAAATAGTAGGGAACTGGAGCTGGAGCTTTTGTGGATGAGAAGCTGAGAGGTTTGGAACCCCCCCGGTGTAGTGCAACAAAACATTCTGAATCTTGTTGTCCGTCCCCGGTGGCCATCTCTCCCTCCCAGAGTCCTCTCCTCTCTCTGGCTGCAAAGACAGACGCACAGTGAGTCATGAGCAGATGCAAGGAAGATTTAAGCACTCTTGGTTTTTAGCTAAAAACGTTCTAAATTTACCTCGTTACTTCTGCACTCTTCTTTTTTTGTTCAGAAAGTCAATGTGAGATTTCACCCATCTGGTCTTCTTAGTGTTTGCCTCACTGGGGTGGATGATGCACACGGTGTTCTCAGTCTTTGTAATGAACCTGGAAACGGAAACGATCATGACTGAAATGAAACCGGAAAACACGTGTGTGACCTGTGAAGCCGTAAACGCATTGTAAATAAACTCACACAGTAGCACTGATGTCACAGCCCTTCCCGGCCTCCTGGAGGACGTAGGACCCGATTCTTATCAGCGGAAAAACCTTCTCTGTGGTGCTCAGACAACAATCCACCACGACCTCAGCTGCACGGGGAAGAAAATAGAAATGAATGAATGAATGAAATGAATTCAAATTTGGCGAGCGGCCGGCGTCGCCTCGCCGTGTCTTACCTCCTGCAAACCCGGTGCAGAGGACACCCAGCAGGAGCAGAGCGGCAGCGAGTCGAGAGGCCATGTCTTCGTGGGCTGCTCTTCTCTCCAGGAGTGAGGGGAGCTGCTGCTGTGAGGAGAGGTGCGCCGCGGCAGGTGGATTTATGCAGGTGTGGAAGTGAAAATGAAAGTGTGCTCGGCACGCTGACTGGAAATCGTTGGCACAGGTGACTTCACTCCTCCGCCCACCTCCTCGTTCCTGTCATGTCAGGAGCTGCCTGAGGCCTGTTTTCATCTGGAAAAGTGAAATGAGGAATACCTGCCACGCTTTCTACGAGCTGCGTTCGCAAGCAGTGAAACGGAACAGAATTACATCAGTCATGTGCAGTATTACTTCAATATCATTTAGTACCAGTGTCAAAATTCAGTGTTAGTTTACTCATATTGTAACTTACATATTTTAGAATTAATTCTCCTCCATACACACACACACACACGAATGTGTGTGTATGCTCTCCAGGAGATTGCAAGTCAAAAAATGTAATTAATTGATTTAGGTTAACCTTTGGAGTTTTCAACATAATTTTTTGAGTTGGGTTGACATAAAAATGTTGGCAATTGCACCAACTTAATTTATTGTGTAATTCAAACTCAATTTCTTGTGTTTATTGGTTCAAAAGAAAATTCAAGACACACACACGAATGTGTGTGTATGCTCTCCAGGAGTAGATGATAATCTTGTGGCTTGTTGAGCAACAGCAGACGTAGTTCTTGCCAAGGCTGATGAAAGGTGCTCACACCGCTGATAAACTCTGATTTCCCGCCCGTCTTCCAGTTAGTGTCAGAATGAAAGGACGTGAGTTCATATTGTGTTCTCAGATCAGAACATCACTGTCATATTTATCTTCTGGATCATCTTGATGTTTTGGACAAGATTTTCTCTAAACTTGTTCTGGGACTCAGACTCAGGCACAGAAACGTCTGGAGCTTTAAGGCGACGATAGAGAAGCTGGATTTAAGGTATTGGTTCCTACAGAGATCACATCCTTTTTATTTTACACCAACAATGGCCTTGACAGCAAAATCTCTCTGGACGTCTTCTCTGGAAAAAAGATGAGGAAACAAGAGGACAAAGTGTTACTGATGTAGTCCACATGAGCAGACGCTAACTGACCTTGCCCTTTTACGTTTCACATCTTCACTTGCTGAGTAAGACCGAGTGTTCCTCTTTGAAAACAGGACAGATCATAGTATTCACTGTGTTCTGGAGGAAGAAGAAACGAGAGCTGCTGTTTCTGAGAATCAACAGACTTTCTTTTACTACTGACCCTAATTTATTTTACTAGATGCAGCGTCCTGTAAGAGAGTCCGTCATGTGGATCTGTGTTATAGGTCACAGGTTATCTTTATTGTGCCACAAAAGGGACTTTCTGGACTACAACTGAGTCCAAAAAGAGTTGGCAGAGAGACAAAGGGAGAGTTTAAACAAATGTGCAGAGTCACATGATTTCCAGGAAACAGAACTGACCTCAGGAGTTAAGATTCTCTTGTGTCTATAAAATAGATCTGTATAAAAGCACATGAGACAGGTTTGCTTGGACAGTCGGGTTTGGACTGTGTAACCTTTTTACAACTTCCCTTTTATTAAATATATCTTCGTCTTTGGTATTTTTTCTGGAGAACAGAATCTGAAACTCTCCTCTTCTTTGGAAGCGTTGCCTTGCTTCTGGTGTCTGCCTTGGTTCTTGTTTGGTGAGTCACAGCTGTAGAGGAACTAAACTGTGGAGCCGTTAACCCACATATGATAGTAGCTGTTGTTGTCTGTGGCTGACGGCAAATTCAAAGCACATTTTACAGCCGTCCTGCAGCAGCTGCACAGAGAACCGTGGGGACCAGGGGCCTTGACTTTTGTTTTCCTTCATTGTCTATTGATGCTGCGCTCTTACAGTAAAGCTCGTGTCCAGGCTTGTTTTAAGGAGTTTTGAAGAGTGTCGTTCAGCGGAGCAGTTCATCGCTCCTGGAATTTTCCACCGGTTCATCGAGGTCAACTCCTGCTAGCTACATGTGTGTTGCACTTTATATTAACATTATTTGATCTTAATTTCTGTTTTTGTGATGACATTTTCTTCTTCAGAGTTCAGACATCAGGGCGGCACAGAGGAGCCTCTCAGCAACAAAGCCTTTCTGTGTCAGGACCCGAACCAATGAAAAGCCCTTGGTAGGCAACTCTGTGGGGTTGCATGTTCTCCCAGTGCACTCTAAAAAATAATGCAGGGCACCTTCTGACACCACTTAATAAAATCAATGATTGCAAGTCAAAAAATGTAATTAATTGATTTAGGTTAACCTTTGGAGTTTTCAACATAATTTTTTGAGTTGGGTTGACATAAAAATGTTGGCAATTGCACCAACTTAATTTATTGTGTAATTCAAACTCAATTTCTTGTGTTTATTGGTTCAAAAGAAAATTCAAGTTGTAGTAACTCAACAAAATTAGCTTAATAACTTAGTTTTTGTCCAGCTTGAGTTAATACATTTAAGTAATCTCCCTGAACACGCCCGGGCAAGTTCAGACGAGTAAGCACACACGCTGCAGGATTGAGCAGGAGAAGTAGCAGGGGATTTTTGAGGTGAGTGTTATTTTTGCATAAGATTTTAAGTTTATTATCATATCATGATTCTGTCTGTGTCACTGTGAAGTAGTTAGCCTTTCCTGGAATTTAATGCTGATTGGTTTTGGATTAGTTGGCTCAAGTCTTAAAAATGGGATGGGGGTGCAAGATGTGTAAATTTGAAACCTCGACAAAAACAGTTGCTAACACATTACAGGTTATCTCTCTCAAAATCCCCATCAGGAAACTGAGGAAACTCAAGAAAGACGTACATCTGCTGAAATTCTCTCTTTTACTTGCCACTATTGCAATGTTGGCGCAATTTCCACAGTAAAAGTCTGGAGAAAGAGAGAGTTGAGCTCTTACATGAAGTGACAAAAAAGGATAATTGCA